>BQNB010072391.1:0-32454 GCA_026074375.1 Tanacetum coccineum
AAATGGTAAATCCCTAGGATACCAAAGGCCCAATTTAGGTTGACCTTTCAAGTATCTAAAGATCCTCTTCACAGCATGAAGATGTGACATTTTAGGAGTAACTTGGAACCTTTTCCAGAAATTCTTCCTTTACCATCTCTAAAGGAAACAAAACCACCATCATAATCTTCATATTCAGTAAGATAGCATTTGTTTCTAGTCATGTACCTTGATCAACCACTGTCAATAACTCCTTTTTCCTTGTACTCCTTCTGCTGTGGGTTGCCCTGCACATAGAATAAGAAAATTAGACTCTTTTAGGGATCCAAGCCATTATAGACTTGGATCTGCCTCGTGCATCAATGTAAGAATATTTTTTGAAAGAATTTGATGCATTACTGTTTTTGGCTTTCCAAACCCAACATGCTGAGGCCTTAATAGCATTAACCCCTTTTCCTTTGTTTTCACTTACTACTGCTCTATCCCTAGTAGTGGTATCTTTTACCCTGACAGTATTAACCTTTTTATTGAAAATACTGTTTTTGTATTCATAATACTTGTTAAATGGCCCTGTGACTTGTGAATATCCCTTTTTATAAGCATTTGTTATTGGTCTAGGATGATTCACAGTTGATTTTGAGCCAGCAGCATTAACTGGTCTGACAGCAATATTAACACTTGCACCAGCAGTATTAATTCTGCCAAACTTGGTTAATACTGCTTGTGGAATAAATCTTCTATTTAGGTGAGGGTGAGTCATTTTATTAGCAAAGTTCTTGTGATTCACCTTACTTGAGTTGTTCCATACAGGTCTTATAACCTTTTTATCACACACATAATGAAGATGCTCAAAACTACCACAAACAAAATAAGCTTTATTAATCATTTTAAAGTCACTTCCTAGTCTTTGGGACATAAGATTGTTCCAGTTTCTTTGGTTCCCTCTAGGATAGTGTTTGTTTTGTTTAGATGTTTCTACCTTCTTTACTGTTTTCCTAGCAGACTTAACAAGTTTTATCTTTTCAGTGCTAGAACTAACAGTTTTATCCTTAGGTATAATTTCTACCTCATTTTCATCATCAAAATTCCAATCCTCAATGACTGGAGGTCTAAAGATGTTCTTCCTAACAGTTTTAGGTTATACTACATCACCATTTCTTTTTGCACCAACAGACTCATGATTTGACTCAACTGTCTTAACATTACTAGGTGTAACAATAGTAGTAACATCCATATTTTCACTTTTAACTATTTCATCCATAAATGTTAGATCAGGTTTGCAAGGTATGAAATTCCCTGTAAAAGGTGGGGGAACTGCATGATATCCCTTATCAGATTTGGACTTATTATGCTGCTGATTTTCTAACATCTCTGATGTATTCACAAATCTTTCTACTGCAGGAGAAGCTGCTGTAGAAGAAGCTGCATTATATCCTAGACTAGTTTTAAACTTGTCAACAACTTGACTTTCCAGTAAATTATTCAAAGATTTAGATGAATTTTGAAACTTCTCTAATGTTAGTTTTAACTCATCTCTCTCTTTTTCTGTTTTTTCCAATTTCTTTTTGTTTTCAACTAAAGTAGTGTCTCTTAGTTTGACTTCAAGTTTCAAAACATTAATGCTTTCTTCAAACATAGCCTCATTTTTCTTATAGTGAGCTAGTCTAGCTTCTACTGATTCTAAACATGCTTTATAAGATACTATATTAAATTGAGACCTTTTTTTAATTTGAAGACAAACTATCATAATGTTCTTTGAGAGTAGCATAAGCTTTTACACATGATTTAGAACAAGAATCTACCTCAGAATCTGAACTGGAAGAACTTCCTGAAGATGTATGTGCCATCAATGCAAAGTTTGTAGGATGCTCTTCCTCAGCTTGGTAGCTCCAGTCATACCCTCCAATTCCATCTTGAGCAACCAAGGCATTTTCAGTGGGAGTTTCCACTGTCACAGTTCTTCTATTAATCTCTCTTCCTCTGTTTTCCTAATTTCTAGGAGCTTTACATTCTCTTGCAAAGTGACCATATTTATGACAGTTGTAGCACTCCACTTTAGTCCTGTCAAATCCAACTCTTTGACCATTTACATCCAACTTCCTGCATGTCCTCTTGATGAATCTCCTAGCTCTAATTGTCAGCATGGCCATCTCCCATTGTAAATCCATTTCTTCTAGATCATCAGGATCAATTTGTTCTAGATCCTCTTGTGCAAGTTGAGGAGAATTGGGCTGACTAGCTAGGAAAGCACAGATCACAGCATCACTAAGGTTATCTCCAGATGCAGGATTACTTTGAGTATGAGCAGCACTAACTCCATAAGCAGTGTTATCTGCTTCATTTGTGCTGCTATTGCTGTTAGTGCTGTTGGAGGACACAAAAGCCACATTTTGTGGATTTTGACTTGTACTTGATGATCCTGAGATTTCAGGTTCATATATCTTCAAGTTGTTGTATAAGTCATCCAAACTGATGGTCTCTATTTCCTGTTTGTTCCTCCAGATCAAAGCATGAGTCTTCCATTCAGATGGAAGACTTCTCAACAGTTTTAAGTTCATGTCCTCTTGTGTAATAACTTCGCCTTGAATCTCCAACTGACTAATAAGTTTTTGCAACCTATCAAAAGTTTGATCCATTGTCTCTGAACTTAATCCTGTAAAGTTCTCATATTGTTGCTTGAGTAGAGTTCTCTGAACTTTCTTGGATTCCTTGTTTCCTCCATACCTCTTCTCAATGGCTTCCATGAGCAATTTTGCATCTTTATATGAATGGAACTTCAGTTGATCCTTATTTGGGAGTGCCATCAACAGAGTTCCTCTAGCTTTCATCTCATTCCTCCTGTCCTGCTTTTCTTCTGCAGTAGTAGGTTCATATTCCTGCTTAGTTTCTCCAATAGTTCTTTTTAGCACTTTGTTACCATTTTTAATTATTTCCTAAAGGGAGTAATCACTCATGAGAAAGTATTGTTCTATCCTCATCAACCAGAGATCATAATCCCCTGGGTTGAGGATAGGGAGTTTTGCAGTCAGATTTGTAGAAGTAGTTCCTGCCTACATCTTATCACTGAGAATTAGATCTAGTATGTGTTGTTGATTTCTTCTTATTCAAAGCTTCACAACAAGCTCTTATACCACTTGTTGATCCCAATGAATAGATCTTTAACTCCTTAGCTTGATGTAAGGTTTAGTATCCTTGGATAAATCCAAAGGTACTAAAAATGAAACTTTGAGAGTATGATATAAACTATGCGAAATCTAGTTTATACCACTAAGAAGAATAACAGTAATGAATGTTTAACACATAGAAATATAACCAAAACAATAAGCTCTAATATATTAATACGAACACTCTTTTACAGTGTTAGGGTTTACAACCTTGAACTATAACAACTATGAAAGAAGTGAATATGATGTGATACTAATGCCATAATCTATGATCTCTTTTTAACACAAGGATTCCTTTACAATATAACTATGAATCTTTCAAAAACATTAAGCTTATAGGCATATCTTTCTAAATATAATAGAATATACTCAAGATAACAATACATATCTTTTAAACACTCTTTAACATCTACTTCACAATCTTTATCTTTAAACAGTCTTCAGTCTTTATAAGCATTATAAATCCCTTCAGCAGTGTTAAGTTAGTACTAGCAGTACTAACTTATACCTAGCACATTCTTCTAGCAATACTAACTGGTTTATACTGCCAGTTATGACTTAACCTGTACTAACACTTTGACTTGGTTGTACCAAGTCTAATGAGTTAAATTCCCAACAGAATGTTTTCTTAAAAATGATCGACTCTTACACCAAATTATGTCTCAAGATGTTATGACATGTGTGATGAATTCTACTGCTGTTTTTGATGTGAATTTAGAAATGCAAAGTAGTGAATTTTGTGTGAAGTGTTTGGATCTTGATGCTGAGCTTTTGAACAAAGAAAATGCGTATAATGATCTTTCAAAAAGTTACTCACCACTTGAAAAACATTGTGTTTCTCTTGAGTTAACAATGAAACTTAATCAAGAAATTTTTCAAAAGGATTCATTCAGTGATAATCAAAATGCTCTTGAAATTCCAGAATATTTTGAAATTAATGATTTGAAAGCTCAGCTACAAGCTAAAGACACTACAATTTGTAAGTTGAAGGAACATATCAAATCTATGAGAGAAAAACAAATTAGGAAAAACAAGGAAGAGAAAGTCAAACATGATATGATGAAATTAGACCATAAACAATGGTATTGGAGCATAGTGGTGGCCAAAATTACTTTTTGAAAACGAGTGTTTACATAAAGAAATTGAGCATTTGAAAAAGATTTACAAAGATCAATTTGATTCGTAAAAAAGAACCAACTGCTCTTTCTAAAGAACACTGTGACTCTTTGATTGCTCAATTGAACTCTAAGTCTAATAAAAAATTCGGATTTATAAGACAAATACAAGAAAAGGTTTTTTGTGACAACAACATTACAAAAAGAATTAGGGAAATTAAAAGGTTAAACTATGTTTGATAATGCCGCCACAATAACTAATGCCATAACTATTGCTCCAAGGATGTTCAAACTTGATTTAGATGCTTTATTCTCCTAGTTATTAAAAAAATAGGGACGCTCATAAGCCTATCTTAATTACACTCATGATCAAGCCAGATATCTTACGTGGGTTGGGGGGGGTGGGGGGGGGGGGGGGGGGTGGTGGGGGAATTGGGGGGGGGGGGGTGAAAGGGGGGGGAAAAAAAAAAAAAAAAAAGGGGGGGGGGGGGGGGGGGGGGGGAGGGGAAAAGAAATAGTCAACTAGCTAAAGCAAAACAACCTTTAGATAATGCGTTGGAATTTGCCTATAAGCATGCCAAAAGAATTCAGGAGTTACTTGTTTAGGTTCAAGACACATGCCCTAACACATATAAACCTAGTGAGAAATTGGTAGCTATCAAAACCGTGAACAAAGTCAAGAAAGTTAGGTTTTTAGAACCTCTTACATCCTCGAGTAATATTCATAAATAGATAGAGTCATCCAAAACACCATATTCTACCACACCTATGTTGCCTTCTACAGGATTGAAGAGTTCTACTAGTGCTAGCAGATCACATCCTACAAGCAATAAAAAGAATGATAGGATCTCATAAACACCAAGTAGCAACATGAAGAATATAGTAGAAGTCCAACGTATGAGAGTTAATTTAGGATCTAATAAAAAATTGTGTTAAAGACCCTATTTGTGATGCAAATGTTAAGCATACTATGTTAAATGCAAATTCTAATTAATTTGTTGTAAATGTAAACGAAAGTAAGTTTGATGCAAATCACGATGTGTGTTTCCTTGATTTTGTGAATGATGTGAATGTGTGCTCTAAATCTAAGTCTGCTAAGAAAAGCCAACAACATAATATTTGGAAACCTATGGGTAAAGTGTTCACTGAAGTAGGATATAAGTGGAAACCAACAGGAATACTTTTCACTATAGTTCGTAACTCGTGCCTTTTAACTAGGATGCCTCCCACGAAAGTTATACATCTTAAGGGTAACACTTCCTAATTTAGTTGAAAACACGAAACCAAAACCAGTGATTATAATCTATACAGGAGACCCCAAACAAATCAAAAACTGTAGGTTCGAGTTAAAAAAGCTAAGAAAGTAGAAATCTACGATCAACAAACATAGATTTTCCAGTGCTAGAACAAGATGTTCCAATCTTCTTGTTTCTCTTGTCAATGAACAGGTTGATCCAGATTATTCTCTGGTATCGTTGACATCATGGTATGCACAAAAACATATGATAGGGAACCGCTCTCAACTCATGAACTTCGTCAGTAAATTTATGGGAACTGTTCGATTCAAAAATGACCAGATTTACAAATCATTTTTGGGTTATGGTGACAATATAGCTGTGGCAAATGTAACTATCTCAAAGGTAATATTATGTTGAAGTACGTTGGACATAACTTGTTTTCTGTTAGATAAATTATTTTTTTTTGTACGTATGATCTAAAGTTGCTTTTTAGAAAAACACTTTGCTTTATTTCAGAATTTAGAAGGAGTTGATCTACTTTTAGGATCCATAGATACAAACTTGACACAATTTTCTCTTGATGACTGCTAAAGAATTCTCTGATATGTCTACTATCAAAAGCTTTAAAGACTAAAAGCTGGTTATGGCACCGTCGGTTATCTCATCTCAACTTTGGTACTCTTAACAAGCTAGCCAAATACGGTCTTGCACGAGGCATTCCAAAGCTTAAATTCAAGAAAGATCATATGTGTTCAGCATATGCATTAGGCAAAAGCATGAGATCCTCTCATCTAACCAAGACTGAAGACACTAACCAAGAGAAACTCTATTTTATGCATATGGATCTTTGTGACCTGATACGTGTGGAGAGCATTAATGGGAAAAGGAATATATTAATGATTGTTGATGATTACTCATGATTTACTTGGGTAAAATTTCTGAGATCAAAGGATGAAGCTCTTGACGCTATCATTAAATGCATCAAAAATATTCAAGTTCGTTTGAATACCACAGTCCGTCATGTTAGAACAGATAATGGAACTGAATTCGTCAATCAGATTCTTCGTGTATTTTAGGAGAATAACGGCATCACGCATTGATGCGTGCGATGCGTGTCAATTTTAAATTTATAACTCGGTATACCAAATTCTCAAGCAACACATACGAGCAAGTTAACTCGTCGGTAGTAGCAAGATATTGAATCGTAAGCCAGGATCGTTCGTGGATATGGGTGTTTTTCAACTTGATAAAAGATTCGATGATAAAAATCCAAAGATGCTAGATAAAAATAATGAAAGCGATTTAATGATAAAAGAATGAACTTAGTTTTAACTTAGATGGGAATCTGATTCGATATGATAGTGGCATAGACAAACAAGTTGATTAAAAGAATTGGAGGTTATCCAATTTATTGTTTTTAAAACTTTTTATCTTCGTCAAGACTCGAAATGACAAAAACAAGTATTAGACTCAATCAATCAATTCGAGACTAAGACAAACTCAATGAGTTGCATTCGCGGTTTGTTTCACAAATCATAGACACCGATAATTATGTTCCTAGTTATACCCAACCGCTTAAGAAATGGTCAATACAAAAGGTAGTCGGTCGTAGACAAAAAGGCGATAATTAATTGATTAACAATACCCCTTTCGGCCTATGATATTCTCAGCAAACAATCTGGTTGATAAAACTATGCCACTTAGAACATAAGAACAAATGGATCTAAGATTTAGCTTGAAATTGAATTAACACAACACTATCATAATAGAATCTTCATACTACAAACTTCATCTAACCAAGCACATAAAGAGAATAGCTACTCATATTAAACAAAGACATATTTCTAGAAAATAATGCATCCATAAACATAATGAAAGTTCTTACAAAGTATTGCAAAAGCTTAAAGGAAAGTAAACTAGGAAATGACAAACTTGTGAGCTAGATGGATCCTCCTTCTTGGCGGAGCTTCTTCCTGACTTCCCTGGACTTAGGTGGCTTTAGAGAGGAGTGGTGACTATGAGGATTAGGTTTTTGAGTTGGAGAATAGTGAGGTGTATGTTAAAATGAGGCATAGGGGTCTCCTATTTATACTATAATTTTATGTCGGTTTTAGGGTCTAAAGGGGTGTCCAAAGTCAGTTTAGAGGGTCTAGATCCTTCTTGACTATCCAGGTTTCTTCTAGAGTGAAGTGAAAAATGTAAGCTCCAAGAGCCAGGCGGCAAACTCTCTGCCGGGCGACAGACACTCTAGCCGGGCGGCTGGGTCCTCGCTGGTGAAATCTTTTTGTTGAATCTTTCTTTTAAGGCTCTTGTTCGAGTTGTGCTTGGCAGTGGGTCTTCATACTTTACCATATCTTCATTACAACTTGATCTCACAGTGATTTGACTCTTAGTAATTAGATTTCTCTCTTGTTGAGATTTTTTTTTTTTTTTTGTTTGCCTTTCGCACTTGATCCTAGACGACTGAGATTCTTCGTACTGAGATAATCTAAGCAGTTTTCGTCTCTCCTTTTCTTGTTTCCCAGTATTGTCTGCAATTACACTAGAAAGCATATTTTGACATAATCGAGTAATAAAACCATAGGTAACTGACCAAATAACTAATATAAAAGTATGAATAACACTCCCAAAACATACTTGATTTGAACATTATCAAATTCCCCCACACTTAAACTTTGCTTGCCCTCAAGAAAATATAGAAAACATTTGCCACAAATGAGATGTAATTTACCAAGCACAAGTACTCGATAAGTCCAAGTGTACACATCAAAGAAAGACGCTAACTGATTTTAATGGAAAATGGTACAGATGTATGCTTTAGTAAAAAGAACAAAGTGTACAATCCACCAGGTTTCTAGCTACCGCTTACCACTATCCTATATGAATTTTGAGATAAACGCATCACTGTGTCATGACTTAGCACATTGGCTAATCGACACCAATTTCTCTCCATCTTCATAAGACTTAGCACATTGGCTTTATTCATCATTTTTTTAAGGCAAAGGACAGTATAACTGACAAATGAGACCATAAAAAATGTTGGACTAAACGAGATGGTTAGCTCAAGGCATTAAGGCGTATCTTGAAAACAAACTGATGTTATTCTGGTTAGTTTCTTATCATGTGTATACACTTCTTATTGGGACACATCTTTGATTTTTAAGGGCATATAATTTTTAATTAGCTCAAAATTTTTAAAACAACCTCGTTTTCCCTATTCCCCCCCCCCACACTTACATTTAGAATTGCCCTCAATGTGGAAAAATGGTAAAAACTAAAATACAAAAATAAGAGAAAAACTTGGTGTTCATGCATGTGTGGTAGTACTTGAGCTGCCAAGTGCATGATTTCCTGCAAGAATTTGAAATACAAAAGGAAATGCAAACAAACATATATTTTTGAATGTTGCACCCCCACACTTAACTTTTATTATAGGTGCGGACGTTTTTGTTTTTTGTGTTTTTTTAAGAAACTAATTATCTTAAAAACACGGGTTGCCTCCTGAGAAGCCCTTGATTTTTGAGTAAGTCGTTAGCCAGACTCGTGTGCTCCTTTCATTTCTTTTCAAGTGATGACCCATCGCTTGGGACATACAAAATATTCTTGATCACTATTCCTTTCCCAATTTTGTCTAAATCATACAACTTAGCTTCGTTATAGGTGTTTTGCACTACACTATAAATGTATGGTTTTTTTTATGCCCATGGCATGGTCTCACGGTAGTTGGCTAGAAACGGTCCCATGAATGGAATAGCTTTCATTCTTCCATCCTCACACATGAGGTGAATCTCTTCTATGGCAAGTTCATTTAACTGCTCCTCATTGTGGTAGAGTTTAACACGGTGTCCATTAACAATGAAGCTTCCTCTATGTTTATCATACAATTCAACATATCTGGATGGATAACCATGCTTGACTATGAATAGTCAACACCACTTTGGTCTAAGCTTTGGATCTTTGAATTTGTACTTAGAGTTGTACAGGAGAACTTTGTCTTCGGCCTGAAACTCTTTCCTAACTCTGAGTTTCTTATCATGATAGGCTTTGGTTCGGGCTTTGTAGAGTTTGGAATTCTCATATGCTTGAAGTCTAAATTCATCGAGCTCATGCAACTGCAGAAATCGTTTTTCTACTACAACCTTAGGATCAGGATTGCAGCTTTGCAGGGCCCAATAAGCACGATGTTCGATTTCAAACGGAAAATGGCATGTTTTTCCATAAAGAAGTCAGTACGGAGTGGTACCGATTAAGGTTTTGTAGGCTGTACAAAATGCCCACTGAGCGTCATCTAATTTTCTCGACCAAACAAACGGATTGTCCTTAATTATCTTTTCGAGGATTCTTTTAAGGCTCTATTGGTGTTTTCTACCTGACCACTAGTTTATAGATGATACGTTGTGGCTATACGATGGTGTACTCCATACTTTTTCAAGATTTTCTCCATTTGACGATTACAAAAGTGAGTTCCTTTGTCGCTAATTAAAGCTTTCGGAATTCTGAAATGAGAGAAAAGGTTTTTCAAGAAATTGACTACCACTCGTGCGTCGTTGGTGGGTAAAGCTTCGGCTTCTTCCCATTTTGACACGTAGTCGATGGCGACTAGAATGTATTCGAACTTATGGGATTTCGGAAAAGGTCCCATGAAATCAATTACCCATATGTCAAAAATTTCACTTACTTGGATGTTGTTCAAAGGCATCTCGTCTCTTCGTGAAATGCTACCAGAACATTGGCAGGCATCACAGTTTTGTACCAGAGTCTGAGCTTCTTTAAATATGGATGGCCAATAGAATCCAGCATCAAAAACTTTCTTTGCGGTAATCGATGGTCTTCCATAATGTCCCCCAGTGGGTCCATGATGACATTCATCTAGAATTTTTCGAGTTTCTGAAACCAGAACGCATCTTCTCATCATGCCATTGGGGCATGCTTTAAATAGATACGGTTCATCCCAGAAATAGTTCTTAAGTTCTTAAAAGAACTTACAACGCTGAGCGTAGGTTAATCCTTTTCTTAGAATTCCTCTAACTAGGTAGTTGGTAGAGTTAGCAAACCACGAGCTTTCTTCCTCGTCCATTTTGATACTCATGAGAAATTCATCAGGGAACTCGTCATTTATTTCCTCGTCAGTGAGATTGGGTTTTTCAAGTCGCGATAAGTGATCTACTATGACGTTTTCTGCTCCCTTCTTATTTATGATTTCAATATCGAATTCTTGAAGTAGTAAAATCCAGCGTATAAGACGCGGTTTGGCATCTTGTTTCGAAAACATATATTTTATTGCAGCGTGATCCGTGAACACAACTGTTTTTGAAAGAACAAGGTATGATCAAAACTTGTCGAATGCAAAAACTACGGTAGGTAACTCTTTTTCAGTCATCGTATAGTTTTGTTGTGCGCTTTTTAGAGTTTTGCTAGCGAAGTGGATGGGTCAAAAGTGCTTTTCTTTACGTTGGCTTAGCACGGATCCTATGGTAAAATCGCTTGCATCGCACATAAGTTCAAACGGTAGCGACCAATTAGGTGAAACCATAATAGGTGCGTTTGTTAACTTTTCTTTGAGAGTTTCGAATGCCTTGTTGCATTCTTCATCGAAGTTAAAGACTAAGTCTTTTTCAAGAAGTTTCGTCATGGGTCTGAAATTTTGGTAAAATCTTTTATGAATCGGCGACAAATCCACAAGTCCCTAAAAACCTTCTTAAAACGACTTTCACTTTAGATGGGGAGGTAAAACTAGCTATCATGTCGATTTTTGCTTTATCGACCTCTAGTCCTTTATGGGAGACTTTATGTCCTAGCAAAATTCCCTCGGTCACCATGAATTGACACTTTTCCCAGTTTAGAACTAAGTGTACTTGTTTACATCGAATTAGCATCTGCTCTAGATTATTTAAGCACGAATCGATCAGAATCTCCAAACACTGAGAAATCATCCATGAAGACTTCCAGGAGGTTTCGAGCATTGATCCTGAAAAATGCAATCATGACATGCACCTTTGAAAAAAGTTCTGGTGCTTAGTCAAATAACCAAAAGCATACCTTATTAGGCGTAGGTTCCATAAGGCAAAGTGAATAGTGGTCTATCTTGATCGGTTTGGTTTTGATGGGAATTTGGAGAATACCTAGAAAATCATCAAGAAAACAAAAGAAATTGTTTATTGCGCTAATCTTTTCAGCATTTGATCCCTGAAGGTAAAGGAAAATGATCCTTTCTGTGGGTTTTTCAACTTATGTAGTTCAATGATACCGAAACTCACCATCCCATGTTTTGGTTCATGTTGATAAACGAGTTTCCGTTGTCCTATAATTTGTCCAAAAAACGTTCATTCCTCTCCTTTTTTGGGCACACAAAGCACCGACTTACCCAAGTACTATCTTCCTATGTAAAAATAGATGATAATCCTGCCCGGTCAAGGAAGTTTGATAATCTCTTTTTTCACAACTTCTTTCATGTTTGATTAAATCGGACCAGTTTGGTCCCCTCTTAATGACTGTGTTTACATCGTCCTCAAGATTGATTTTGTGTTTGCAAAAAGAAGGGCTAATCCACTTGAATATATATCACCAGTATTGGTTTTCCCACCCCCCCACTAAGCAAATGATTCTTTATGGTTTTTGAGCACTGAAACAAGTCGTTCCTTTTCATTTTGTTCGAGTAAAGCTGATATGACTACGGGGAGATGAGAATTTTCCTCTAGAAAGGCATATTCCAGTTGTTTTGGAAGAGGTTTCATCTCAAGATCGGTTGTTGGATCTTGGATAGATTTCTTGATTCTGAGTTCATCTTCTGGTGGTAACTCCTCAAAATCATCTTTGATTTCATCCTCTTGAACATTCTCTGACATGAATTCATCGAATTCTTTGTCGAGCGGTGTATTCCCCGCTTAATCCTATTTTTCTTTATGGAATTTATGGAATACTTGTCAAAATTCTTTCCGGAGGGGGGATAGCTTCAGTTCATCCTCAGTTAATGTCATCGATAACATCCATTTGAAGCATGTGTCATCATTCACGTGAGAATGATGCATAGCTTTATCGATATGAAAGGTTGCTCTATCTTCTCTAATTCCTAAATTGAGTTCTTTGATCTTAACTCTTATGATAGCGTCGGCGGTATGCAAGAATGGTCTTCCTAAGATTAGAGGGACTCTATCATCTTCCTCCATTTGCAGGATAATGAAATCTAAACAGGTAACAACGAATTTCCCAACTTGGACGAATATAATTTAGCAACATCCCATAAGGTACTGTAAAGTATGATTTGCTAGTCGGATACTCATCCTTGTGGGTTTCAGAGTTAATCCAGAAAGTGCAGCGTATAGTGAATATGGCATCAGATTTATACTTGCGCCAAGATCGGCCAAGGCAAGATATTCAACTGAATTTGCAAGTTTGCAAGGGATTAGGAAACTTTCAGGGTCTCCAAGCTTTGGTGGGATCTTGTTTTGAAGAATTTTCTACACTCCTCATTAAGAAAGGCAACAGAGATTTGCTCCCATCTTACTTTTGTTTGCTTACAAGCTCTTTTAAAAACTTTCCATAATTAGACATCCTTGCCAGGACGTCATCTAGGGGTAACTTGATCCTGACTTCTTTTAATTAATTCTAAAAAAACTTGCATATCGTCCTCTAAGTTTTTCTTTGTTTCAAGGCCTTGTGATTGGAAACTTTAGCTATAGGCTTTGAGTGGCGTGTTTTTCGGGGTTCAAACGTGAGTTGGTTTCTTGGGTAAGGTTCTTCTGCCCTCTTTTTTGACTGTCTTCTGCCTCGCATCACTATCATAAGGAAGACGGCATTTTGGTGTTTAGGTTAGCTGTGGTCATAGGTCTTACCACTTGTAACATTGAATCACAACATTCACAATGCCATTGCGAGCAGATTGTTGGTCGGTAAGGTTTTTTTTTTTGAAGGTTTTGATTGGTTTGAGTATTGCTAGGCAACGTACCCGTAGGGCCTTGAAGATTGGAGATCACAAAACCTACCAAACTTTTTCAAGGTCTTGAACGCATCTTGATGATTCTTTGATCACTTGTTCACTTTTGGTTTTGAGTATAGGAACTTGTTCTTGATAAAATCATTCGCTTGTCCTTTAGTACTATAACGAATCTCTCTCTCATGGTTATTTCAAATTCCTATTCGTCTGGATTTCTTTTTGGTTAAACGCGGGATTGGCGGTTTTCTTACTCCAGGGGTTGAGTTTTGGTTTTCATGAGATACGCTGCCAATTGCTAGAATTTCATCTACCATAATAATTTCATCGATAATCCTCCAGGAAATCCTCTGGATGCATAGTTTGCTTTCTTCCTCCTTGGGTCCTCCCATAGGTTTATCGTCGCAATCTGATGATGGATGGGGTCCTCTACATTTGTTGCATCCATCTCTCATTTCTTTCATGTCTCCTCTATCCCATTTGAATGTGAATCAAATCCCATGTCGTTAAGGCTTCCATTTTCTCCATAATGTGATTTACTTCTCTTCCGGCGAAGGCAAAAAACGATTTTACCTAAGGGGTTTGGTTTTGTTCTCTTTTGACCAATCGAGTTTGAGAAGAACTCGATCCTCGAGCAACTGATGTGCATTTTGGGTTTTGTAGAGGAAGATTCCTCCAGCATCTAAGATAGCTTGGGTTGGTTCGTCTAGTCCATGGTAAAAGATTTGGATATGGTCCTCAACCCTAAAAACCATGTCCATGAAGACAACTACAAGTAATCCGTTCATACATAGCCTAACGCGACTAGTGATTCATGATGTTGTTGGGTGAAACCTCGAATTTCTCCCATGAGTCGGTCAAACATAGCGGGTGGAAAGAATCGGCTTACGAAAGCTTGTCTCATCTCTTCCCAAAGTGTTATCACACAGGGGACTTACATTAGTTCGTTGAAACCAGATCTTGCTCTCCCCTAGGAATAATGTGAAAAAGTTTATAATTTATGCATCCGCGTTAGTGTTTCCAATCGGAACATTCCACATATTTCTACAAATTCGGCGATGTGCTTATGCGGATCGGCCTGTGAGCGTCCATCAAATTTTCGATCTTTGATCCTGGAGAAAGATGTTGTCCTTATTGACAGTGTGAAGTTGTTCCAAGTTAACAGTAACCTGGCAATAAAGCGGCCTCGGCAGTGGGTGCAACGGCCACGATTGTTTCCCACATGGTTGGTCCGTCGCTATTGGAACAGGTAGGTCAAGAAATGGGTTGTAGACTACTTCGCTTCAAAAGATTCTTGAAAGGTGGATATTTGGTTTTCAGAACTCGGTCTTTAATGGGTATGAACGGGTTTCGCTTTTTCTTCTTTCTTAAGGTTTGGTGGATAAAACGTTCGGGTTCGGAATAAGGAGTAATTAGGTTTTGTCCAGCAGAACATGTTAGCATTCAAGGGAAAAACTCGAATAAGATCAAACCCAAAAGGATTTAGAAGATTAAGAAAAGAGAAAAAAATTGGTTTTTGTCAGAGGCTTCTCGCCGGCGGATTAGGAGGTCGTCGATAGGCCAGTGCGAGGCGCAGAGGGACTGCGTCGGGCGAGCTTTAAGGGTTAGTGAATTTTATTTTTTTGAAACGACGCACCTATGGACAAAAAGGGATCACAAAGATCTAAATCGTAAAACACGATCAAATCCCCGGCAGCGGCGCCAAAAACTTGATGCGTGCGATACGGGTCAGTTTTAAATTTAGAACTCGGTATACCAAATTCTCAAGCAACACATACGATCAAGTGAACTCGTCCATAGTAGCAAGATATTGAATACTAAGCCGTGATCGTTCACAGGGATTTAGGTGTTTCAACTTGATAAAGATTTTAATGATAAAAAATCCTAAGATGCAAGATAACAATAATGAAAGCGATTCAATGATAATAAGATGTACTTGGTTGGCCTTAGTTTGGGAATCCGAGTCGACATGATAGTGGCATAACTAACCAAGTTGATTAAAAGAAATTGGAGGTTATCCAATCTATTGTTTTTAAAACATTTTATCTTCGTCAAGACTCGAAGTGACAAAAACAAGCATTAGACTCAATAAATCAATTCCAGACTAAGACAACCTCTATGAGTTTGATTCGCGGTTCATTTCACAAATCATAGACACCGATAATTATGTTCCTAGTTATACCCAACCGCTTAAGAAATGGTCAATACAAAAAGTAGCCGATCATAGACCAAAAGGCGACAATTGTATTGCTTAACATACCCCTTTTATGCCCCTATATATTCTCAACAAACAATCCGGTTTATAAACTATCCTACTTAGAAACCTAAGAACAAATATGATCTAAGACTTAGCTTGAAATTGAATTACATGCACACAATCATAATAGAATCTTCAATACCACAAAACTTCATCTAACCAAGCACATAAAGGGACTAGCCACTCATATTAAACAAAGACATAATTTCTAGAAAATAATGCATTCATAATCATAATGAAAGTTCTTACAATGTATTCAAAGTTTAAAGAAGTAAACTAGGAAATGACAAACCATGTAAGCTATAAGGATCCACCTTCTTAGCCTTCCTGGTAGCATCTTCTCACTTCCCATTGACATATAGGGCTTGGAGAGAGAGTTGTTGACTATAAAGGTGAATAGGTTTTTGAGTTGAGAATTGTGAGAGTGTGTGTTTAAAATGAGGCGTTGGGTCTCCTATTTTATACTATAATTTTATGTCGTTTCTAGGGTCTAAAAAAAAAGGGGTTCCCAAAGTCGGTTTAGGAGGGTCTACCAAGATCCATCTTGATTTCCAGGTTACTTCTAGAGTGGTGAAAAAACTGAGCTCCAAGAGCCGGCTGCAAAGCCTCCTGCCGGTCGGCAAACTCTCAGCCTGGCGGCAGACACTCTAGCCGGCGGCTTGGGTCCTACGCTGGTGAAATATTTTGTTGAACCTTTCTCGTTTAAGGCTCTTGTCCCCGTGTGGGCATGGCCGTAAGGTCTTTAATAATTACCATATCTTCATTACAACTTGATCTCAGGGCTGGAAGCTTTGAGTAATTAGATTTCTTCTTCTTTAAGATTCTTCCGTACTTGATCCTGACACGGGATTCTTCGTACTTGAGATAATCTAAGCATGTTCGTCTCTCCTTTTCTTGTTTTCCTGTATTTGGCTGTAATTACACAAGAAAGCATATTTTGAACATAACGGTAATAAAACCATAGGTAACTGACTCAAATAACTAATATAAAAGTATGAAATAATGCTCCCAAAACAAATAGCTTGATTTGAGTGTTATCACGCATACAAACATAAGTTGCAGCACGAACTCCTTATCAAAACGGCATTGTCAAAAGACGAAACTGGACTCTAGTGGAAGCTACTCGTACAACGTTGATATTTTAAAACGTTGCATTATTTCTGTAGGTTGATGTAATCAATACAACTTGTTATACCCAAAATCGTTCCCTAATCAGTCTCCAATATAACAAAACCCCTTATGAGCTGATGCACGACAAGAAGCCAGATTTATCGTTTCTTCATGTCTTTGGTTCACTCTGTTACCCGACCAATGACAGTGAGGATTTAGGTAAACTAAATGTAAAGGACAATATTGGTATTTTTGTTGGTTACGCGCCCGCAAAGAAAGATTTCAGAATCTATAACAAAAAGACCCTGGAAAATCAAGAAACCATTCATGTACCTTCGATGAGCAGCCATCAATAGGTCTAAACAATTCATTTAGGACTCGTGCTACAAGTAAATGACTCAGACAATATCAGTACAGGACTCGTTCCAAACCCTGTTCCTCAACAAACTTTTAATCCACCAACAAGAAATGATTGGGATCATTTGTTTCAACCCATGTTCGATGAAATACTAACAACCCTCCAACCAAGTGTCGTTTTCTCCAGTCCAATAGCTACTGCACCAAGAGGCTGTTGATATAACTGGTTCACCTTCATACAACAACATTGATCAAGATGCACCTTCCATAAAGTTCTTCATCAACTAAACCAACAACAACCAATCTTCACTCATCACACAAACAGGTGTTTAAATAACCTATACCGAAATGCACTTTTGACGATGCTGTCATGACCTCTTCCATGATTGTTTCTACCTTACAAGCATCATTCATCAAATGTGCAGTCCACTCGACATCACCATTAGAACTGATTAGTAAATAGTCTTAAGGATCACCATAATCAAAACACAGATTGGTAACCTGTCTTAACCAGTCTCTACAGAAACCACCTTCGAAACTGATGCCATGTGGTGTTACTTTGATGCCTTCCTAACTTCTATAGAACCAAAGAACTTCAAAGACAATTCTTGAATCCTCATGGATTAAGGTAATGCAATAAGAAATTCATAATGAGAAAGACTACAAGTATGGGAATTGGTGCTGTGGCAGATAAAGTAATTTTTATCAAATAAAGTGGATCTTCAAGTCAAAAAGATTAATTTGGGCAGGGTACTAAAATAACGAAGCAAGATTAGTTGCTCAAGATTCAGGCGAAGAGGAGGGAATGCGACTTTGAGAATCATTTGCACCGGTTATAGAAATTGAGCCATCCGTATCTTCGTAGTGAATGCACCGGAAAAGAATATGACGATCTAACCAGATGGACGTCAAAAATGGGTTTTTTAAATGCTAGGCTCCACTAAATGTCTATGTTTCCGCAGCCAGAAGGATTTTTTTAACAGGACAACCCACACTGTGTAAAAGCTCAAAAAGGCCCTTTATGGTCTCAAAACAAGCACTTAAACTGAAAAAATACGTGCATGGTACGACATGCGGATCAAGCTTCTCATCACATAACATTTTACCAAAGGTGCATCGTTCCAACACTATTCACAATGAAAGAAGGAAATGAATTATTACTGGTACAAATTTATATCGCCGAAAATAATATTTTGCATCACTAATACTGCTATGTATGATGACTTTGCTAATCTTATGACCACTAAGTTCAAGATGTCAATGATGGGGCATATGTCATTCTTTTTAGGATTACAAATTTTTGAAAGTCCCAGAGGCATCTTCATTAACCAATATAAATATGCTTCTGAAATTACTAAAAAATATGGTATGCACACTAGTGAATTCTTTAGACAGATCTATGGATAGAGAAAAGAATAAACAGAGGAGATCTACAGGGGACAACTAGTTGATGCTAACACATTACTGTGGCATGATTGGACTCCCTCATTAATCTGATGTCCATTAACTCCGACATATTTAACTGTCTACTTATGTGCCCGGTATCAGGGCATAACCTTAACCAAAAGCACTTAATGCGTTAAGCGGATCTTCAATACTAAAGGGAACCATTAACATGGGTCCTCTATACAACGAAGTGGTAAACCGGTATGTCTCTAACAGCAATACTCATACCAGATCAACGCGGTGGTCAAGACCGCTAGACGAGTACACAGGAAGCGCTTAAGATAAAAACTTCAATTCTTAGGTGATAAACTTGTAGCTGTGTTTTACAAAAAGCAAAATACCACACTGATCTCGATTAACAAGCTGAATATATTGCCTTATATTGGGTGTTTTTGCCAAATCCGTTGATGCGATCACACCTAACAGGCTATGGATTTAAATTCAATAAGATTCCTCTGTACTACGACAACGAAAGTTTGATTACTCTATACTGTAACAACTTTCAATAGTCAAGAGCAAAGCACATCGATGTACGCTACCATTTTATAAAGGAGCAAGTGGAAAATGGAATAGTGGAACTATACTTTGTCCGGACCGAATATCAACTGGCAGACATCTTTACCAAACCTTTGCCACGAGAAAGATTCAACTTCTCGATCGAAAAGCTAGGAATGAGAAGCATGTCCCCGGAAACGCTAAAACATCTAGCAGAGGAAGACGACGAGTAATAGCGGTAACAAACGTGGTATATCCAATTTATCATATGTATATAAGAAAATATAAAACCCTAAAAAGATTTTTCATTTTATATAAAATTTTTCAAAAAGAAAATATCAAAATATAAAACCAGAAAAGAAAATACAAAATTAAAAAATTAGAAAAATACAAAAATAGGTTTTCACGACATTCTTTCTGAAAATAACGAAATATTTAACGCCTTAGAAATCATTCAATAATGATACGAGCTGTAAATGAAGTTTGAGCAGAAGTTCAAAATGTTTTAAAACATGTCATATGGCTTGCTATTATTTCAGATAGCAACCCGGTCTTCAATTTAAAGGCAAGTATTTCGACAAAAAGAAAACTTGACCTCACAACGGGAAATTAATTTTTCTCGGGAATGAATTACTTCATATTCATTCAAAGGCTTGTGTTTACTTTGCAACACAACTCGTGCTTCCTTTATACAAATTAATGTACGTGTCAGTGCATTTCTTTGTCAAAATAAGAGAAATCTTATTTTACGGTGTTGATTTTTGAAACAAAGTAACCATCTCAGTAATTCATCAGAAAATGATTTTTCAAGGCATTTGACCACTCAAACAACGACTACATCTCTTTAAATAGAAAACGGGTCATTGTTTGAGGGGGAGAAAATGTCAAATTTCTTCTTCAAAATCATCAAGTAATAAAAGGAAAAAGGTTTTTAAACAATAACGGACTATGGAAAATCAGGAAGATATTTAAATTTAACTTTATTTTTACTTTTAAATGTTATGTCTATAAGCCGCAGGTCTTAATAGCAAAATTTAAGGCTTAGTCTTAGTTTATAAACTTTTAGGGACTAAATGTGCTAATTGTTAAAACTATATTATGTCTTAAAGAAATTATTAAAGGAAAATGCAAAAGGATATATACTAGAGGGGGCATTTGTGTCAAAAACTCAAAGTTTCTAACACAAACACCCCTTAACCCGTGTTCACTTTTCACACAAACACAAACACACCTATTTTTTCTTTCCACCATTGTTATAACTCGAAAAAAAATTCAAGAATCATCATCATGTGCATTTCAATCATTAAGGTAAACTTCAAATACCTTCCTTACAATCTAAACATCTAATATGCAAATGAATAAGGTAAAAAAACATGGAATTTTTGTTTGAATATCCCCTAAAAAATTGTTTAGGGTTCGTCAAATATCAAAAGTGGCCTCTAAATAAAAGCAGAAATTGATAAGGTTTTTGATGGGAAAAAGTGGTTGTAGATACTCGTTTGGAACAATTTTACATGAGGTTAACATTGATTCTATTATGCTTGAGTATGTGTTAGAAAATTTGGGTTTAAGGGAAGAACATGAAAAAGTTAATGGGTTTGTGTTTAGGCTGTGTTAGAGTACATCCTTGAATGCATTAGAGTAAAGAAAATCCATGTTAGAACATTAAAACTTATTATCTTGGTATAAACGAGTGACACTTGCTCGTTTTGTAAATTTTTGTGGTTAAAACATGTTAAATCTGCTAGAAAATGCTTGTATTTGATTTGGTTCATGTTTGTGTGTATCTTAATTGCCTAAAATTTAAATTTATGTTAATTTGAATTTTTATGGGGCGATTTATATACTCGAGACATATGGGGCGATTTATACACTCTATAATGAAGGGGAGATATTATACGTTCTTATAAATGGGCGATTATACAATTCCATATAGGGGCGATTATACGTTTCCCCTATAAGAGGCGATTTATAACACACTGACAATAAAGGGGTGAATTATACACGCATCTTATAAGAGGGCGGTTTATACACTATTTTATACAGGGCGATTTATACACTTCTTCAAGGGGGGCAATTTATACATGAAATTATAAGGGGTGATTTATACCTAAAAGTTTTCATTAGATAACTTATTTTTAGGTTAATTCTTCTTTAATATCTTATGGTAAGTATCAACATGGACTGTGTTTAACCAATTGTTAGTTTGTTGACCCTATAAGTTAACTTTCTGATTAATGTCCTTCGTCTTGTACTTTGACTGAATGCCTGATAAAACTGTGTTAAATTTGTCTAGTTAATGTCTGTCAACTCCTTCCCTAAAGTCTCATTCTCCAAAATCAAAATTGTTAATATCATAATAATATATATATATATAATATATATATATATATATAATATATATATATATATGTGGTAGTGTGTGTGTGTTTTAGGTATATATAAACTATATTGGACAATTTTTTAGCAGAAACATGAATCCAGTTTCTACTCAACAAGTTGCTCTTGACAATGCTTTGGTTGCTCTTGAGAAACGACTCAAGATTGAAAAATGCAACATGAGAATTAAGTTCAACAAGCCACAAAGAAAAACCACATATCAAGTCACATTGGACGTTCTTAAACTCTCTCCCTGCTATCCTACTTTCCCGATCACTGCTGAAGTTCCTAAAATATATATGCATCAATTCTGGAACACCATCAAGAAGATCAAAGATACAGATGCAAACCAGTTCAAGCTGGATAATAAAAGTTCTTAATTGACACTGAAGTATTTAGTTAGATACTCCAGATCTGACCCAGACTCCCCAACCAAGATTTTGTTGAACTTCCTTTTGATGAAGAAATGGTTCCATTTATCAAGGAACTCGGGTAAACTGGAAAGTGTGATATGCTATCTGGAGATCCAGATAATGATACAATGCCACACAGCCTTGAGAACATTTATACTGTTATCAAAAGTGCATCTCTAGGAGAGTCCATAGGTCTTGAAAAGGTCTATAGGCCTCAAGAATATCAAATCTTGTGGGAATGATCTACAAGGAGAATGTTGACATTGTTGCTTTACTGTATGAAGATTTTATGTTTCAAGAAGACAACAGAGATATATGTCCCGCACGTAAAGAGAACATGCCCTACCCAAGATTCACCAAAGATATCATTAATAATTTAATGTCTAAAGATAAAACAATCTTTGTAAGGAATAGGATAAATTATCACATAATCTGAGATGATAGCTTGTTGGGTACATTGAAATATGTCTCCAAAATAGAAGATTATCAGAAGTATAGAGCTTTGATTCCTGAATAGATGATAAATTAAGAAATTAAAGATTCTTAAAATTATAAGAAAGAAAGAAAGTTTAAGAAAATTTCTTCACCTTAAAAAAAACAGACTCTTGTCTTAGAAGGAGAACCTGCAAAGAAGCCTAAATGGACTAAGCATCCTGAACATGCTAAAAAGTCTGCACCTGCAAAGAAAGATGTTTCCTCTAAAAAGCCTTCAAGAAAACTGTCAACTGGTGTACAAACAAAGACACTCCGAAGAATCTGTGTCGAGAAGAAGGCACCTAGCAACCACAAATAGAATCAAAGGCAATGAATTACTATGATGGACATATTCCCTGTAGATGAAGCACATTAAAGAATGCCCCTAACAAGAAGCAATAGATACAACTTGGCACTAAGCATGTGGCTCAAGTGAGGGAGCTAATTCTGAATCAGAGGTTCCTGATGAGCCAAAAGGTAAGTCAATTGACACAAGTGAAGGAACTGGTTTAAAACCAGGGGTTCCTGATGTTTCTAAAACTGATTCTTCTAAAAATGAGAATGAATCTTGGGGTGATAGTGGTGATGAAGCAAATGAACAAGGTGATGATAAAGCCGATGAACAAAGTGATGATGATCATGAACAAGCTGATGATGAACGAACAAAATCTGATGATGAAGAAGAAGAAACACAAGATGAGTACGTACATACTCCTGAAGACTATGTACCTACTGATGATGAAACAAATGATGTAACCAAGGAAGAGTATAAAAGGATCAATGAAGAGATATATGGTGATGTCAACGTTAGTTTGACAGATGCTGAGCCTGCTGACAAAGAGAAAGATGATGAAGAGATAACAGTTGCTGGTCATGTGAACGTTAATCAAGAGGGTGCAGGTAATCAAGTCAAGGATGATGCTCAGGCAACACAGAAGACTGAAGGTCCAATTCCAAGTTCTTCTATCTCATCCAACTATGTTGCTAAATATCTCAACTTTGATAACATTCCCCCGGTTAACAAAAAAGTTGTCTCTATGTTGGATATTAATGTTCAACATGAAATTCCACATACCTCACATCTTCTTACCATTCCAGTGTTTATAATCCCCGAACATACTGTTGCCAATCCACCTGAAATAGTCATAACTACTTTGTCAACAATTATTTCTTCTCTTCTGTCTTCACTCTTCCCTCACCTTCAACAATTACACCAATCCCAACACCAACAATAACTGAAGCTACAACCTCTACCACTGTTGTTTCTGAATCTAAAACCCTCGCTACTCTCTAACTAAGAGTAACTGCTTTGGAAAAGGATGTAAAAGAGCTCAAAGATGTTGATAACTCCTCAAAAGTTATTTCAACAATTCAATCTGATGTCCTAAAAATTGTAAAAGAGTACCTCGGATCAAGCATGGAAGAAGCTAAGCATAAGGTTATTCAGAAAAACGTTGCTAGACATCATAAAGATACTCTGTTCCAGCTAAAAGACTGTAGAGAGACTCAGGCAGCAATATGCACCTCATAAAAGTGTTGAAGACATCCAAGAAATCAAGATGGAGCATGCAAGAAAGCAGCAAGTTCCTAAAGAAACAATCACTTCATCTGATACCACTGCCCTTGAAGAATTTGATCAGAAAACTAACTTGTTTGAAACAACGAATAAATCCAAGTCATTCAACAAAAGTCCGAAGCAAAGAGCTCTATATCATGCTCTCATGGAGTCAATCCTTGAGGATGAAGATGTTATGGAAGAAGGAGTTGTTGATAACTTAAAGAAAACAAAACTAGATGATGCTGATAAGGATGAAGGCCCTTCTGCTGGATCAGACCGAGGGTTAAAGAGACGGAAAATAAGCAAAGAAACTGAACCATCTAAGAAGGCCAAGTCAACTGAAACTTTCAAAGGCACTTCTAAAGGCACGTCCAAATCTCAGCCAAAATCTACTAACAAGTCTGCATAAGGAGAGGAGACATTGTTTGAGGCTGGAGATACTCAAGGGCTACAGAAACAAAGACAAGACATAGGTAATACTGATGATCAACCCAATGTCAAGGATGCTCCAAAGCATGACTGTTTCAAGAAACCTAAAAGGCCTACGACTCATGATTCGGATTGGAATGTTAGAAAATCAGTTGACTTTAGACCACCTCAAACTTGGATCAGCAAAATTGCTCAAGCAGAAAAACTCCTTATTTCTTTTGATGAGCTTATGAGCACTCCTATCGACTTCTCAGTCACTATGTCCATGAACCATCTCACGCAATGATAATCTAAACACAAAACCACCTTATTAGAACAAGCTTTTAAATTCTTTACTCACAAAGGGACATTAAAAGTCCAGTGGAACTCAAGTAGAACATTAAAGAATGTTAAAAAGTAAACAGATCGACTAGAATTGAATAACCCTAAAAGAAAAGGAATATCTGTTGACCTTAGCCAAGCACTACCGATGATTATGGAACAAGTCGTCAAAGTTTGTTCCTCGTTGACTACTTCATCAATAATGATCTCGAGTATCTGAGGGGAGGAAGCTAAGTAAAAGAGCTTTATATGACTCCATTGCAAGAAATATATGACTTCTACAACAAAAACAAATGCTGCTAAGTATGATATTCCATGCATTGAAGACATGGTTCCATCATTATAGAATCTGGTAAAGGTAGCCTGTAATAGATATGTTGTCTGGGGAATTTCAAACTAGGGTTCTAAACGACAACATTCATGGATTCCCAAGCAACATGTTGGCGAGAATATGATGTTTACTCCACGAAAGAATTATAGCAGTAACCAAAGTAATTGTTATGAAGTGGTATGATTATGGTTATCTGTAGGAGATTGAAGTCCAAAGAGAAGATCAGCAATTATACAAATTCAAGGAAGGTGATTTTCCAAGACTTCACATGCACGATATTTAACATATGCTACTTCTCTTGGTTTAAAAGAAACTCTCCAATCTTGAAGAGGTGTATTTTTGACTGGGTGTACGCATTAAAGATGTTTAACCAACATATTTCATTCCTTAGCAGTGGAAAACCTTCGCATTAAGGAATTTGAAAGCTACCAAAAGAAGGCTCAAAATATCATAAGCACAGACATATCGTCAAACATCTCCAACCATAATTCCATACAACTCATACAGTGAATACCACAGAATTATCTTAAAGACAAGTACAAGAGAAACAGGTTGATGCGCACGGACGAAATTTACAAGTTTAGTGACGGGACGCTCACATCTGTTAGAACCGTTCTTCATGATGTTGCTTCAAACATGAGGATGGATTACTTGCTAAAGAGAAGATGAGGTAATTTAGATAGACAGAGGTCTCGCATCATGATCAGGCTATAGATAAGCTGTTGTTAGAAAGAAGGTTAATGAGGAGCTTAGAAAAGTTTGTTGGTGGGAGAGATTATGAGAAGACCTCAAACTGCTTGCCAAACAAAATAACTTTGTCCATTTTTGTCCTACTCTTCATATCAGTTAACTCTCTCCGTAATCATAAAACTTATGAATATGTATATAAGTAGTGTAGACAATTAAAATAGGCATATATAGTGTTTGAGTATAAATTTTCAAGAATTTCTTTGTAAATTTGAAAATTTTCAAAATTTTAAATTAACGCACTCAAACACCATATAATTCCCTCAGAAATAGATGGGGAGCATTAAAATGTTCCTAATAAGGCTTATCATATCCCTAAATAATTTTCATATATATTTGAATCAATTGATATCCAAAAAATCAAGAGATATGACATTTTTGATAAAGGGAGGAAAATGTTAAATAAATACATAGTAAACATTAAAATGTGATTTGAATTACTCCCATTTGTGAACTCCTCCTGTACGTGCTAAATATTTCGGTATCCGATGCACATATCAGGGGTGTCAATTCTGACAGTAAAACCATCCGATGTACTAAATGTTTTTGATTTATATCAAGTACCGTTGATCAGATGTATTCCCAAAAGTTTAAAGGCTGAGAACAATAAAACAAGACCAACCATAATTTTAAATAATTAGAGTTAATAAGGTGGTTACTATAGGGTGTTCAATCCCATGATTCAGCAGAACTGAAGATATCTACCCAGGGACATTCCATTTAGTGTAGAATAAAAGGTCCTTAGGAAAGATTAAAAAGGACGAAAAAGTAAGTAAAGGGAAAAATGCAGACTAAGATAGAGCTAACACTAGAACAAACCCAACAAGGTGTTAGTAATGAAGTCTTGGTAAGCATTAAAGGGGTTGGAGAATAAAAAAGAAAGTTAAGATAAAGGGTGAAAAGAAAGAAGCTCTCCTTACACCTACGCAAAAACTGGGTTAATACATATGCTATCAGAAACACTAAGCTAATGTATGGTATTGTAGATAGACATCATGGACCCAGTGATGCAATGCACACCCTCCCCAGCCACTCAAGGTCAGAAAGACTCTTGTTTCAAAACTCACGGAGATTACACTCATTTTTATTAACTTTCTCACTCTAAGATTATTAATATTGAAAAGGAGGCAATCAGCTGCAGCCTCCAATTTCTAAAACCAAATCTGCACTATTAAGTCCTATACCAAAATAGAATTTTTTGCCCATCCATAAATCTTCCTAGGACACTATTCAAATATATTTGTTCTCACACACTTGAAAAACAAGTAATAACATAAGATCCTTACGCATTAATCCATTGTGATATTGCATAAAGATCAGAGTGATAACTAAAGTAAATCACAATGATGATGGAAATCCTTTCCAGACTAAACATCAAACACGCTCTGCGGTAGTGATGTGTGAGATCCTATATGGATCAAACTTATGACACTAGATATCGATTCGGTCTAGATTATGAATTAACGATTGATAAATTTTGAAATGCATAAAAATCTTGATGTGTCACAAAATCACTTTAGCAAGTGCCACGTCGATTGATTTTCAAATCAATTTTTGATTCAATCGGTGAGACTTTGTCTTACTGGTTCACTCATACCATGTTGTCTGCTTTGAGATGCTCTAGTAATAAGAACGGCTAGTGCAGCTGTGAAACCCTATCAAGGAGATTCTTCAGAATTCTACAAGATCACAGGCAGTATTCATACTGATTAACGGGGAACCGTGGTTATTACAACCGTATTTGACAAAGTTACAAAGACACTTTCATCCATATATGTTATTTATCACTAACCCACTTATAAAGGAAAGCTCGATGGTAGCCGCAACTAGTTTAAGACAAGTCAAGATTCATAGCCGGATGCTCATACTCGACCAACAAATGAAAAAGACATTATGAAAGCTCAAGTACATGTTTCTATACTTCCGTTACCTCTAATATACCGCACCTCCCTGCTTGAAGCAACGAAGTGTTAAAGTAGAAAAACTTCAAGAAAGATGCCTTATTCAAGCTTTCAAGTTAAAGAACAAGTAAAGTATGAGCATGTCGATCTGAAGGTTATAAGTACACAAGTTGGAAAAAGATCACAAGATGATGATAAGAGATTATGCTTGGTTGATGATATCAAAGAAGTTCAAGTTCACATATAAGTCAAGCTTAAAGGAGCAAGCTCAAGCCTAAAGTCTAAAGATTACTACACATATCACAAGTTAAAAGATAAAGATTCAAGACCTCGAGCAAAGACGAAGACATTCATAGAATGATATGCTTAAGATTTTTGTAGAAGGATGTGACCTCCTTTAGGGGGAGATTGTTAGGAATCAATAAAAGACTCGGTCACACCTGAAATATGTAGCGCGTAGGTCTAATATAGTTTTTGGAACCTTAGTAAGGTATAAAGGCCCAAGGCCCATAACTAGCCCACACAAGGGCCCATGACAGGCCATAAGTCATTGTAAAAGTAACCCTCTCTCCACACATGGATATGTGTTGTTGTTCACGTTTTTTATCATTTATTCCAAGCTAATATTCTCTCTTACTTTCTCTCTCTAAAAGTGTTTATCTTTCTACTTTCTCTCTCTAGTTCTTTGTCATTTGATTGTGGGTTTAGATATTACATGTATTCTATACAATGTGCAAATTTCCCAACCATACTAGAGATAAAAAATTACACAAGACACAGGAAACACATACTTTACACTTTTAAGTAACTAGCAACTAATAAATGGACTTAATCTAACAGTGTAGGCTAAGGTGTAAAGGAGTAACAAAACAAATAGTAGGTGTAGAAAACTACAAGGGGGGAGGGGTTGAATAGTTTTACCAATTAAATTTCCCTCTTTTTGATTTCCTTATTGTAAATCTAAGACAGACAGTTAATTAATAGAGTTACCTAAAAAATGTGATAAGAGATGAGGAGTAAATAGTAAAGGATATGTGACAAAGTATTTATAGTGGTTCGGCTACAAGGTCACCAACCTTGCCCTACTCCACACCCTGAGTCACCTACTCGAGAGTTCGAATACACTAGTCACCAAAACTCCTTCAAGTGGTGGAGAAGCCTCACAACATTGCTTACACGTTTATTTGGTGCTAAGCTAAACAACGGGATCTATAAAGAAGAACCATGCCCCACATATACTTACACCTTTTAATGATACTAACCTAGGTACCATGTTCCAACAATATGGAACAAAATATATCAATGTGTTTGCCCTCTACTAGGTACCAAACATTTACACCATTCACAAGTTACACCAAACTTTCTAAACAACACTTAGTGATATGACTTGGATCTATTTAATTACAATGAATGAGAAGTAATGTCTTGAGATCAGTAGCTTGATCCAATAATGATAAGAGATCCTTGCTCTAAGTAAACTCAAAGGCTTGATCTTCAAAGTACACATGTCGGTAGAACATCTTCTATTAAGAGATCTACAAAAATACTAAAAGGAAAGGACCATGTTCAAAGATCAGTGGTTAGAAGAATATTAGAGTGAGAAACTAAGTAAAACTCCATGGACAAAACTAGTGAAATAAGTTGATATTTATAAGGCATAGGTATGAAGTTACTGTAGCCTTCTGCCGGTTCAGTTGAGAATGAACCGACAGTCAAAATCATGGAACAGCCTACAGTAACAAAATCAGAAATTTAAATTTGCCAAATTCTTAGAAGAACATGGTTAATCTTGCAAGATTATGTTTATATTTGGTAAGCAGAAAAAATCTATTGAATAGATTTAAAATATTTTGAAATTTATATAAAGTTATTTAATAAAGGGCTAAATATGAAAATGTACATTTTTATTCAAAAAATGTGTTTGTGTGAAGATGATTATTATGAGAGAAAAGGATATTAGAGGAGTTAGAAAACTATTAGTTTAGAACTTGTGAGTTTTGTTGTTTACTTTTGATAGGTTTATGTTTTGTCATTAACAAAACAAAGAAAGATCGTAAAATATGAATAAACATTTTTACGGTTTATTTTTATTAACAATCTCCCCCTTTTTGTTGATAACAAAACATAAACATTAGAAGTAAACAAAAAATTTACAAGTTCTAAATTGAAGTTTTTACTTCCTTCTCCCTCTTTTTGTCAAAACAAAAAAAGTATCGAAGAAAAACTAACTAAAGCTGGTAAAAAAATGAGGATAAGAGATAAGTAGGTTTTGATTCAAGAGAATCAAGAGAAAATATGCTCCCCCTTGACGAAAGCTCTCCCTAGATAAGGTTGTCAAGGTTTCCAAGCGGGAAAAGCTACAAGAAAACATGTTAGTCATGTATGTATGATAAGTGCAATAAGAGTAATGGTCCGATAAAAATTGAGGATGGTTGATTCATTAGTGAATTAATCTCAAGGCTCCACTTTGGTATAGAATGCTTCCCTTAAGTGAAATCATTAAAAATTTGAGAAAGCTACAAGATCAACAATAAAAGTTTCATTCAAGACAAAAGAAATGAAAAAAAAAAAAAAAAAAAAACTTAAAAAATGAAAATGGATATCCCTGGGTGGCATAAAAAGGGGGCCGTTTTCGCTCCCCCCACCTTTTTTTCCTCCCGCCTTGGAAAAAAAAAACCCCTTTATGCCATAAAAAAAAAAAGGGGTTTTTTTATTATTTTTCACTAATACCAAACCCCCAGTACAAAAGCCCCCACCCCAAAAAAAAATGGATTTTGGCGGAGCAAATTCTATATTCAAAATATAACCCCCCTACTTGCTAGATTTTTATATCCGAGAGAAGATCATACACAAATTGACAAAACTAAATCATCACTTTTTAATAAGGATTCATAATAAAGATGTAAAAACAAGAATCAATAGATAATATGACTTAACTTTTACAAATCATGAAGTAAAACAAATTGACCTATGTCAACTAAAACTAAAGTCATGATTTGTAATCCCATATGATTCAAATGTACAAACTTATAAGGCTTATGTACAAGTTACTAATGCATAATTTTCAAATTACTTTTCCCTCCAAAAACCTAGTACAACACCATAAGCCCTAGGTACAACCCGACAATGCACGAATTCAAACTTAAGCCATTTTCCTCTAAATTTCTATGGACTTTTCGTACCACCTTTTAAGCACAAGTTACAACTTCTCCAAGCACCACATTTGAACTAGTTTTCCCTCCATTTCACTCCACACTGTAACAACCCGAGTTTCAGGTCAACGTCTATCCTTAGCTAAGATAGTTATTTTTAATTACGTAAATAATTATAGTCGTTATGCTATATGTGGTTGATGAGAATTTCCATTTATTGGTGAATTTCATTCCGTGATTTAGTTTCTATTTGTTTTTAGCATTTAAGAAAGTCAGAAAAATATTTTTTTTGCTCCGAGAGTGAAAATATGTTAATTTTGTATTTTTCGTCGTTTCCTCGAGTTTTTGTAAAAACTGTGTTTAAAGGTCGTGATTTACGAGGTTTAACGTTTTATTAAAGGTTTTAAACTATATTTAGTGGGACGGATTTAAAATATTTACAAACGTGGTGTGACTCGAGTTTTTGGCCGAATGTTATTTATAAAAAGGATGACTTGTACTAATTTTAAAAGAGATGGAGTATGGAGGGACTAGTTTTGCCAATATATCAAAGTCTAATTCTATAAATAGACACTTATACTTCTCATTTTACTCTTTTATAAAAAAATTCATATTCTTGTCCTCCCTTCCCTTGTTGCCGTTCGAACCAACAACACCAACATAAAATCACCATCAAAAATTTGTTACTTACATGCATTTAAATCCGATTATACCATATTAATCCTTGTTCAATCCTCTACAAATCCCACTAAGAAAACCTTACATGCAATGAGTATTTAAGAAGTTGGGTTTTTGGTCAATTTCTATTGATTTGGTGTATAAGGAAGTGTTCCTAGTTGCTAGATTGTTGTTATTAGCAAGAGGTTGTTTTGAAATAGGTTGTTTGGTTTGGTCTTAGTGTTCGTCCGTACGGTTTGGTCAAGGGGGAAGCAAAGTCAAGTCTTGTTATTGCTTTGTGAGTGTTTACTTGTTATTATGTGTTGATTAATTAGATGGTTATTACCTATATGTGATTGTAGCTAGTTGATTCAAGTGCAAAATGGGTTTGAAAGTATTTCAAGTATGAACATGAGTTTGATAGTTTTAGTACATGTTTTTAGACTAGTTAAACATATTGGAATGGTTGGATTTTGGTAAAAACAAGTTTTGGTATGACTTTGTGTTGACTTTTGTTGACCAGAAAGTTTGACTTGACCATAGCGTGTCGAGAAATTTTTGAAATCTAAATTAGGCTTTTGAATATGATAAAGGATGTTCTAAGGTCCGTTTTGATATAAGGTAGGCCTTGTAACTCCTAAAAACGAAGATTTTACGGCCGAGTCAAGATTGGGTTATTTTTGGGTAAAAAGTCAACTACGAAGTTTGACTTTTGAAAGTCAAACTTGCGTATACTTTTGAATATAGTTTATAACAAGCAAAGGATTCGTAATGTTAGTTAAACTAAGATGAAATGCTAAGTTTGGGTTATATTATCTTTACTTTCGGCAAGCTTTCTAAAAATGGAAACTTTATTGAAAACGTTGTGATATTGTTAAGTAAGTCAAAGCGAAATGTTTTGCGTCGCACTTGGAGATTCTAGTATATGATTGTGTATACGTAATAGTGATATATATATATATATATATATATATATATATATATATATATATATATATATG
>BQNB010072392.1:0-32454 GCA_026074375.1 Tanacetum coccineum
GAGAAGATCTTTCAAATCTTTCAAGATTTACGCTTTGACATTAGCTTCGCGGACGCTTTACTTTTGATGCCAAGATTTGCACCTACGATTAAGAGTTTGCTCATGAATAAGGAAAAATTGCTTGAATTAGCTAAGATACCGTTGAACGAGAATTGCTTGGCGATGCTCCTCAAAAAGCTTCCCGAAAAGCTTGGAGATCCCGGCAAGTTTCTTATACCATGTGATTTCCTGGGAATGGATGTATGTCACGCCTTGGCCAATCTTGGAGCGATCATAAATCTTATGCCTCTTTCTATTTGGAAAAACCTTTCCTTACCCGAACTTACATCAACTCGGATGACTTTAGAACTAGCGAATTGATCTATTACTCATATTAAAGGAGTCGTCAAAGACGTTTTTGTTAAAGTGGGGAGTTTTCATTTTCTTACCGACTTTGTTGTTATTGATTTTAAAGCCGATCCTCGAGTTCCCCTCATACTAGGGAGATCCTTTTTGAGGACCGGTCGAGCTTCAATTGATGTGTATGAAGGAGAACTTATTTTAAGGGACGGAAATGAATAAATAATTTTTCATGTCGATGGCATTTCAAAACATCCTCAAAAGCATGTAAACGAGTCAATTAAAATGGTTAATGACACATACGGGGATAGTTTTAAAGAGGTTTACCGACGAACCTGCTCTAGTTTGCTTACCTCCACCGGAAGATGACGACAATGAAAAGGAAAAGCAAGAAGTAAAGAATCTCGCAGAGCCGACAGCTAAACGCCAAACTCGTATTACACCTTGTTTGAAGAATTTTAAAGTTACTCACAATGAGACCATTTTTCATTCGAGTAAAACGCCTCAAGTTTCTTTGGTTTTTGCAATCACGTCCACCTTACCGACTATTAAGCCCAAGGATTCTCTCATAATAGGGGATGAGCACCTTAGCATTTTTTGTGTTGAAGAAATTATCCCAATCCTAAGAGAATCTGGGGATACCTTTGATAATAACAAATGATGTGATTTGACTTTCTCAAATCTTCTCTTAGGTTCTAAGGATAATAACAATTCAATTCTTAAGGAGGATGTTCAAGAAGAAAATTTTCAAGTTTATTCAAACCCTCTTTTTGAATTTGATGACAACTACAACTTTAGTGACGTAAACCCTCTTTTTGATAAGGTGTTAGAGGACATCGAGTGCAAGGATTCTTATGATTCCAACCTTGATGAGTCGACTTTCCTAGTCACGCCTCTTTCCGATTCTAAGAAGGATGAGTGTCTCGCTCCAGGAAACGACATTGAGTTTTTACTTCACCATGATCCGTCTACTCCTATGAAAAGCATTGCTTCCATTCTCGAGGGATTCATCGATGAACCACCTTTCAAAGAGAATGATGATTTATTTGATTTGGAATGTAAAACGAATGATTGGAAAAGAATTTTATACGATGCTCAAATTGATGAGGCTGAATGTTTCGACCCAGGAGGCGATAATGATGAGATCGATGCTTTTCTAGCTATCGAAGTTCCTACGTATATTGAGGAAGGTTATTATGACTCAGAGGGAGACGTATTATATCTTGAGAGTTTGCTTAGTGATGATAACACCCATAATCTCTTTTCGGATGTATTTTTCGATCATGAACCACAACACATTAAGAATGAATCAGACCATGATACTTTGATAACTTTTTCTCCCAAGAGTGATCCTCTTCACCATGAGTTCGCTGGTGGAGTCATCACGATTCCTCTAAGAATTGTTAGAAAGCACGAGAATTATATCAGTCGAATGTCGTTACTATGCGGAAATTCATCTTCCCGGTCGCTAGAAAATTTTCATACAATCATCAAGTCTCTTCCTACATCTACTACCCTTGTCGAGGATATTGACTCAAATAGGGAAGAGATCGATATTTGTTCCAGACCAGATGATTCGATACCACCGGTTATTGAAAGTAATTTTTACTCAGAAGAGGATACTATTGACAACTTGCTTAACGATGATCCTATTCCAGAATATGAGCGTTTAACCTTCGACATGGAACCCGATGTGCCCGTGATAAACAATGTTGATGAGCTTAATAAAGATGAATGTTTTGACCCAAGGGGAGGTGAGATTAATGTTGAAGTTGACGATTCCGTCACATTTGTCATTCGGACTTTTCTCCCGTATCTCACTTACCCTCAGGTTTCTCCTTTACTTTCCTCCACTAAGAATGAGGACACCATTTTTGACCCCGGCATCTTCGCTTTTCATTTTTCTTCTCAAGAGCCGGTAGTAGTTAAATGTTTCATGGAATTTTGTTCTTCCACTTGTTTCATCCCCAAGGACGAATGAATTCGGGGATCGAGTCAAGCTATGTGACTCGGTTACCAAAAACAAAGCGCTTCGTGGGAGGCACCCCATGCTTATCCTTCTATCTTCTTTCTTATTTCTATTGTGATGTGAGGAGGCTTGTACTCTTCCGATTCTTGTTGTTTGTGCTTGTGATTGTTTGCAGGATTAACCCAAAATTTTCTGAAGACTCTCGTGTTCGGTGTTTTGTCCCGGTCCACTCGAGCTTCCTAGCCTTTGCTTGCCATTAGTTTGGGGAAATCCGATATCCTAAGATTATTATCGACTAACATTTATCTTTTAGCATACTTGATAAATGGCTTATCTACGTGTACGAGTCTGGGTCATTTAATTAGTTATTTGTTGTAATAGTATAATATCGGGATTCGGTCTCGATAGTTTACTAATATTGTATATGTTTCGGGTTTAATCCCAAGCAAAACCCGAGCCCGGGTCCTAGTCAAATATCCCGCACGTCACTTTAAAGTGTCGGGGTATATATACCTTTTCCTCTTTGGAAAAGGTAAGCAAGAGTTCACTTTAATATATCTTTCTCATTTCCTTTTCTATATTCTCTCTCAACTCTCTCTCTTGTTTCTCTCTCTAAAACCTTCATTTCTTCTTCTCTTTTCTTCTTCGATTCGTGTTGTATGATATGAAGTGAAGTGTTATACAGGATCCTACAATTGGAATCAGAGCTACAGTAGATTTATGTATGATTCTTATGGCTAAACAAGATCAAATTCGTGAGTTAGTAAGTAACTTTATTTGTTCTTGGTTCAAAAAGTCAAACCTGGATTTCTGTGCTAAAATGTGTTTATGTTTATGTGTTTAAGCAAGATCTAGGCATAAGGTAACTAGTTGTGCAAGAAAAATCAAGTTAAAAGGTCATAAAGGGTTTGATTTTGGTGATTTTGTGTGAAAAATACGTATTTTGCTCGAAGAGAAATATGCAGGTATGAATCAAGCGAAATATGTTTGAAGGAAGCGGAATATGTTTTTGAATGAAGGAAAACATGTTTCAAGCGAAATATGACAACTTTGAAGCGAAATATGTCATTTTAAAGCGAAATATGACAGTTTGAGTAATCAAGCGAAATATGACAAGTCTAAGCGAAATACGCAAGTTAGAAGCGAAATATGCAAGCCCCAAGCAAAATATGCAAAATTCCAAGCGAAACATGCAATTTCCAAACAGGTGAATTAAACAGGTGAATTAAACCAGCGATTTAAGGCAGCGGTTTACCTCTAATCCAGCGATTTAACACACTGATTCACCACTTGGATTTTTTCCAACATTGCATTTTATCCTCGGACTTTGAACTTTAATCGACACTTAACCAATAGCAACAAACATCAACCTAAACCATACACAAGCTCTTAAAAGACAATCAATTCACAACAAATAAACCTTAAACACAATCAATTACTCATTTACGGTTTTTTATTGATTTTGTAAAATCCCGTTAACTTCTTATCGGTTTTAATCATAGACATGTAAAACCCAGTGAATGATAATTGTAATCAAAAACCACAACCTCAATCACATTACATCCACTAAAGATCCAACAACTTTCACACTTCATAATTCATAACCATTCATTCATCATGTCTACTCAAGTCAATACATCCTCAGCAGATAGTCAAATGCACAACAATATCATGGCAGCTGGTTCAAAAGATCGTCCACCAATGCTTGGACCAGGAAGATATTCACAATGGAGATCACGTTTTCTATGGTACATTGACACGAAACCAAATGGTGAGGGACTGAGAAAAAGCATACTATCTGGTCCCTACGTGCCATCTACTGTACTAGTTCAAGCTATTGCTGCAACAGAAGGTAATCCTGCAATACAACAACATACAACAATCGAAACATTATTGAACATGACTCTAGAGAATAAATAACACTTTCTGTCTGAAAAAGAAGCAATTTTCTTGCTTTTAACTGGTATTGGAGATGATATATATTCCACTGTTGATGCTTGTAAAACAGCGAATGAGATGTGGATAGCCATTGAAAGGCTACAACAGGGTGAATCATTGAACGTACAAGATGTAAAGACCAATCTGTTCTGGGAATTTGGGAAGTTTACTTCTCGAGATGGAGAATCAATGGAGTCGTATTACTCACGGTTTTATAAACTGATGAATGAGTTGACAAGGAACAACTTGCAAGTTACTACAATGCAAGTGAATGTTCAATTTCTTCAACAACTTCAACCAGAATGGTCAAGATTTGTGACGGTTGTCAAGCAATCAAAAGAAATAGACACCATCTCATATCACACACTTTTTGACATTCTGAAGCAGTATCAAAATGAAGTTAATGATATCCGTGCTGAGAGAATAGCCAAAAGTGCAAATCCATTAGCACTTCTTGCGGCTGCTCAACCATATTCAGATAATTACTATCAAGCACCAAAACCTCAAAGATCTAATGCAACATCATCTTCTACAAGACCTAGTGCATCTACCAGACACAAAGGCAAAGAGATCGCCAAACCAGTTACACCTCAATCTGAGGAAGACAATGATCCTGAACAAGCTCAGAGGGATAAGGATATGCAAAAGAATTTGGCACTCCTTGCAAAGTATTTCAAAAGGCTCTACAAACCTACCAACAACAACCTTTGAACTTCTTCAAACTCTAGGAACAAGACTGAAGATACCACACCAAGGTATAACAACGACAATCAGTCAGGGCAGTTTGGGAATTAAAGGACAATGACAGTTTGCTAGGAACATAGATAAACTATAGGCAGTCCGGTAGTGCAACAAACAGGGATACAGTGCTTTAACTGCAAGGGATTTGGCCACTATGCAAAGGAATGCAGGGAATCCAAAGCGTGTAAAAGACTTACTCGTACACAAGGAAAAGAATATGATGTGCAAACAATCTGAACAAGGTGTTTCCACTGCAAAGCTGAGCAAGCTGATTTGCTAGCGGACAGGATGAAGAGATTGATGAACATAGAATAGGAAGCAGCATTACAGTTTTCATGGCAAAGATTCCAGCAGGTCTTACCTCAGAAGAATCCAGTTCAACAGAACACCTTGAACAGTACAAAACAATGATGAAAAATAATTGTTTCCAACATAAAAGAAACATTCCCTGAGAAATAAAACTGCAGAATGTGCAGATGAGCGAGTTGCGCATTAGCTAATTTAATTGCAAATTTAAACTCTTGATACTGAGGAAAACAAAGATTTTAAAGCAATTAAAGAAGAGCAAACAGCAATCATTGACTCAAGAACTAGAGGATTGAATAACTAACCTTGAAGATGAAAATAAACAGATGAAATAGATAAAAAAATACTGAGGGACACCACCCCCATCCACACAACCACCTAGTAGGGCTTTGGGGGAGGCTACTAGTTGTCGGGATAGTTGTCTTAGTGCACTTCAGAACAAACATAATGAGCTTGAGAAGTACATAGCCTTTAATGACCGGACGATTGATTATGACATTCTTCAAACAAAGTTAAATGAAACTCTAGGACTATTAGCTCGTAAAGACATTGACATAAAAGAAGGTTTAAAAACTAAAGGCCTATGAAATTTTAGTTGTTAAAATCAAAAACACGATGAGTTAGTAAAAAGGATTCTTTTAACAAAGTCACAATTTGAAGGTCAACTCAAAGAGAAAAGTAAGGACATTTTGGATTTAAAGGATAATGAAGAAAAAAGATATTGACTAGATGATTGAAAATGGACCAAACAATTAAAGTAGTTTAAAATGAAATTGTTTTACACTCGTAATTAGCCCAATTCAGACCATTATATGCAGAGCACCCAAATGCTCCGACATATAATGGAAGACCAACCTTTCTAATCCAAGGTACCTCAAGGAATCGCAATCTAAGAAAGCCCTGTTTGTCTGAGATCCCAATGAAAAACTTACTAATCTTGCAAACAGAATTACCCCCCAATAGGAAAGAGACCATGACTCTTGCAATTAGAGTAAGATTATTATACAAAATTGAATAAAGATTATGTGAAACCATATGATTACACAAGACAGAATAGTCTTTATGAAAATTTCAAAGCACTCCTATTGGAGTATCTTAACATTGAACGCGCAAAAGAATAGGAAATAAAAGGTGGGGAGAAAAACGTTTGTTAGAACAAAACCAAACGTTGCCTAAAAATGTTTGCCTTTCTACCCGTCTCAAAATCCATTAGTAAAAGTAAGACAAGTTTTTAATGACATGACATTTAACAATCCAATCATTTAGAACTATTGCAACAAGCTTGGTCTAATCCATACTAGTAGTTATTTTTGGTGCCAAAACTGCTCAAGATATGGAAGTTTTGATAAAAACTTATTAATGCATCTTTCATAAATCATAAATGAAAGTTTTTGATTTGAACAAGAACTTAAAACAAAAATGCATAATGATTATGAGTACGTCAAAATCTTGAAAAAAGGTTGACTAACTTGAATAAATTAAAAGGCTTATTTTTTCAAACAATATGATCTACTTCTCGAAGATTGTGTATCTATAATGTTACATGTTCATAATTTTGCATGCTCAGTCCTGATATAAATGCTTATGCTGAATTACAATGCTTGTATCTTCATAAAGTCAAAGAATTGTCAAGTGTCTTGCACAAAAGCTTTCGAAACAAACTAAATCTGTTAAAAAAGAAGTAATAATAAGCTTTTAAAGAGTTTTGGCTAAACATGATAAACCCACTCTATTTCTCTTGAACTTTCTATAACAACCAACGTAAAGACCAAATGAAAAACAACTCAGTTGCAAAGAATATGTATCAAATTTATTTCGAAAAGAACTTGATTCACAATATCAGGAAATACAGTTTAGAAAGCTCAAATGCAAGACAAGAACATTGGCCAACAGTGAGTTAAAGAAACTCATTGAGAAATGCAAAGGAAAGTCTGTGGAAACTCAGTTTTCATAAACCAATCTGATGTATTCGACAACGCGAAATGCCCAACGAATTCCAAAAACCAAACCAGTTTTTAGGAAAACCGACTCCTTTTTTTCAATCAAATTATTCTGAAATGAGAAGTTTTTCAAACGAACAGTCGGTTAATACAACTAATGCGTCGGTGTTTGTTTAAAGAAGGTAACTCATACAAGAATTTGATCAGAAAAGAAAACAAGCGGAAATACACTCGAATGTGCTTAAACCAGGAATGTATATGAATATCCACCTACCAGACCAACACAATCTAGAACATACCATACTACAATTTCCTCATGGGCTTCAAGGAATACTAAATCCTCACAAGTGTTCCGAAATCTACAGAGTAAATCCCTATACTAGTGTTAGCAGACCAAGCCCAAGTTTATCAGAGTCGAAAGATAAGGTTTAGCAAAACAATAGTCAAGTGAAGGTATTAACCATAAGAATTAGAAGAACACCATCGAAGGATTACAATATTTCAGTAAAACAAAGTCTTAACTGCGTGTAAAACATTATCAAAATCCAGAACAATATGAATGTGAATGCTGTTATGTGCTGAATGTGGAAAATGTGTAAATTTATTTCTAATCATGAATGCCTTGTGTTTCTAGATACATAAAGACGTTAATCCTAGAACAAAGAAGTCCGCTAATGTAGTGCCTAATGTGCTAGTAAACCCAAAGAAAAGCGAATAAATCTGTTTCAGACACCCTAGTATAGAATACAGTATGCATCAGATACCACTATTCAATAATCAAAGAGTTACCTATAGGAGTGTATTAGCATACAAATCAGGAATGGAAATTGTGGATAGCTAAGAGATGCCACCATGAAATAAATGGACACAAAAACCTCTCAAGGACTAAAAAGATAGAGATGCTAAAATCAGAAGATGATTATCAACAATTATAGGTCCCCACATGAGACCTTGTCCTCTAGGAATACAAATATCTTGAAATATCAAAATTCCTTAGGATCCGAATTTGTCCATTGTTCCATCGTGCCTCTAAGTCTCTGCAGATTGTACAACTCATTCCTATTCATTGTTGATTCTAGATGCACAAAGCACAATGACGTCAATCCTCAAGCTGTTTGAATTTTGGTGTAGAAATTACTAGGACTGTTCAATTTGGAAATGATCAATTTTGCTCTAATCTTGTTATGAGGAGATATGAATAAAGGAAATGTCACATCAAATGGGTTTATTACGTCGAATCCTCAATCACAAGTCTTTTCTTTTCTCCCTCGGTTGGTCAATTTGGATGCGGGTTAGAGTTTCTTTCAGGAAAAACTACTAGTTTTTTGATAGAATAATCTGGAAAATGATTTACTAACTGGTAATCGTGGATCTGATCTCTACACAATTTCTCTTTAAGAAACAACTTCATCAACTCCGATCTGTTTCATGGCTAAAGCTTCACCAACTCAAGCATGGTTATGGCATCGAAGACTTTCTCATCTTAACTTCGATTACATCACCTTACTCTCAAAGAAATGATATTTGCGCAGCTTACCTAGAAGTTGAAATATCAAAGGATCTACTTTGTACGTCTGTGAAATGAGTAAAGCAAAAAGAAGCTCATTAAGTCAAAAGCTGTTCCAAGTTCCAAAGGAAGGCTGAATTTGCCTTCAACATGGACTGTGTGGTCAAAATGCGGTTGCAAGCATAAAGTGGGAAGAAATATAATCCTAGTTATAGTTGATGACTATACAAGATACACAAGGACTCTTATTTCTTTGGATATCCAAGGATGAAACACCAGAAGGTTTCTTAATGACTTTCTATGAAGATTCGAATGCAATCTTCAAGCTCAATTTATTAGTGTCCCGTACTGACAGAGGCACAAAGTTCTGAACAAGACACTCCATGCTTATTTTAAAGAAGAAGGCATTGAACATTAAACTTCCACTCCTCGAACACCTGAACAGAACGGCGTTGTCGAAAGGATGAACCGCAACATCATAATTGAGGCTGCTCAATACAATGCTCTCATCTTCAAAGCATTCTCCATAATCAATTTTGGGCTGAAGCAGTTGCTAACCGCAGCTATACTCAGAATAGAACAATAATCATATCGACTTATTGAAAGAACGGCGTAACACATCATTAATGACAAAAACCTTTACTAAAAACATCTTCACCTCATGTGATGCATTGTGATACAACTAACTGGATTGTGAAAATTTGTAGATAAATGAAAGAAAAAGGGGATCCTATGTCATGGTGGGATATTCTACTCAGTCAAAGGGATATCCGGGTTTACAACAAGAAACACGCTTAAATAAGTTTGGAGTCCATCCCATATCAAGTTTTTTGATGAAATCAAAGAGATGAATTTCTGATCAAATACATTTCATACCTCGCACCACAACGACAAGAGAATATCTGTTGAAAATGTCTCTTCAGGCCCTCGTTCATCAAGGACAAAAGGCGTCAGTTTATGATAACTCTGCCCCCAGTGCCCCCAAGAAAAATGTTGTTCCTACACAAGAATACATATTCTGTCACAACAATTTCTCTTACAGTCCTTTATTGAAAATATTACAACCAGCTCACAGGTCAAGCAGAGGACAACAACAATGATCAAGCAAATGAATGCTTCGTTTCAAGAAGCTGAATTATCAATCCTTTTTGTACACAGGTACAAGAAATTAGTAATACGTTCCTCACGCAACATTGAGATTACCGATGTGCATTCATTTCAACCACAAAGTCCATGATTACCGATTACCAGAGAGCATGCCATTAGAACAAGTTCATGGAAATCCAACCATGCCAGTTAAACAAGACGACAGCTAGCCACAAATCCTGAAATGTGTATGTTCGCGTTCTCCGGTGAGTAATTGTTGACCAAGAACATTAATGAGGCAATGGCTGAATTTCTGCATGGATTCGAAGCAAAAGCAGGATGATCTCATCAGTATCGCCAGATAAAAGTTCTAGGAACTTAGCGACACAATCCTTTTGGCAAGATTATTATAAAGCAAAAGTGGTTATGGAAGGAACAAAAATGATGAAGATCAACTGTAATTCGCAACAAAGCACGACATGTAATCTAAAAGGATATGCTCAGGAAGAGGGTAATGATTTTGAAGAATATTTGCACCGAGATGCTCGCTTGGAATCATTCGGATTTTTGTTGCCTATGCAGCACACAAGTCTTTTCCAATCTATCAGATAACGTGAAAACGACTTTTCTAATGGTCCACTGAAGGAGGAGTGTTTATGTACTCAGCCAGAAGGGTTCGTTGATTCATATCATCCAGAAAAGTCTACCATTCTGATGAAAGCTTTGGTATGGATTAAAGCAAGCTCCAAGACCTGTATGATGACTATCAAACCATCCTGATGTCCAAAGGCTTTACTAAAGTACAATGACACCAACTTTATTTCAAGATAAAAAAAATAAACTTCATATATAAAACAGAAAGGAGTTAATATACGGGAAAAGGATATTCTATCTATGCAGATTTACGAGTGACATAATTTTTGGGTCTACAAACCCTAATAACACAAAAATATTTCAAAAGTTAATGCTCAGTAGATTTTGAAATGTCTTTTACTGGGGGAGATGAACTGTCTTTTTAGGACTACTAAAGTCCACCAGTCCCCAAAAGGTATTTTTTAACAACAGCCAGGTACGCTTTTAGAAATTCAGAAAAAAGCATAATATGGACAACTTGTCACTCCTCCATGTACACCATGGCTACAAAACCTAAAACTAATGTAGATTTAGATGGAGAACCCGTAGACCAATTTGATATCATTAGTAAAATCGGGTTCCTCATGTACTTGACATCCTAGTATAACCAACTTAGTGCATAGCAGTAGTTATTGTGCACGTTATCAAGCACGACCAACCAAAAGCACCTCAAGGAGGTTAAAATAATCATGTAAATACCTAAAGGTACCATCAACATGGACACTGTAACCAAAAGATCTGGCATTGAACTAACACATTTTCGAGACGCTGATAATGCCGGATGCAATTGATACTCGCAAAAGACACTTACTGGAGGGAATACAGTTCCATGGTGATAAGCTAGTAAGTTGGATGTTAAAGAAACAAAACTGCACTGCAATGTCTTCAGCAGAGGCAGAGTACGTGGCATTATCTGCAAGTTGTGCTCATAATTTTGGAAGAGGATACACGCTTAAAGATATTGCTTCAATAAAGCAACAAAATACCGTTGTATTGCGACTCTCAGTCAGCCATAGCAATATCATGCAACCCCGTACAACATTCGCGAACAAAGCACATCCATACTCGGTATCATTTCATAAAGGAGACCATGGTTTTGAAAATGGTAATAATTTGAATAATTTTAATCAGAACTTAAATACCAAATTATCTGACATAGTTTACAAACCCTTCCTAGATATCGTTTAAGTATCTTTGTCAAAGGATTGGTATTAGATGTTTACTTCAGCTGATCTGGAGGTGTTCTGACAAATAAGACTTCTTAATATTCATCATCAACATCACCATGTACATATTTTTGAGAAAAGAAAAATACAAAAATATAAAACTTTAAAAAGAAAATACAAAATCAGAAAAACAGAAAATTTCCAAAAAGATTCTTTTTCGACATGTCTCTTGGAATCGATAACATTTACGTGCTTAGAAATGTCGATTAACATTGACACGGGTGTGTAAATGAAGTTCGATCTATGAGTTGCAAATAGTTTTCAAAACATGTCATTTCTAATTTTCTAAATTACTTATGTGCAAATATCATACATAAACAATGGCCTTCTAATAAAAGAGGTTTATAACTTATCCTCACAACGAGAAAATAACGTTTCCATTTCTTGGTCTACTGTTCTTACAAGACATTCAATGTTTTTAGCTCAAGAAAAGGAACAGTAGTACGTTTAGTGCGCTTACCCTTAGCGGTTAAGAAAAAGTCCACATAACATTTTTGATTTTATCAAAAAGGATTTGAACACAATTTTTCAAGAATTTCTCGATGACAATTCAAAAATCTTACAAAATTGTTGTTCAACACTCCAACCTCTCACACTGTTATTCAAAAAGACAACACTTTTTGCAATTGTCCTTATTTCTAAGGGGGGAGTCGTTTTGAAAAAACAAAGTTTTAATGTTTTTGGATACATCAACAACGACAACTCTTATGTATTCAAAACATTATCAAAATGTTCCAAACCATTCATGCTGATAATATTTTCTCCCACAGAATTTTCAAGACATATTTTAATCACAAGGTATTTCAAAACTTAAGTGAAATTATTTAAAATAAGGGGATAAAATGGAATTAAAAATATGACTAATTCGACTCAATGATGGCAGAAAAGTAAGAAAAGGTTTAATGGTTCGACTCTTATACCCAACAACATCTTATTTCACACGATTCTAAAGTCTAAGGGTGGTTAGGTTAAGGAATCAATCCTATGATCCCAACCAGAACTGGAGGATCTACCCAAGGATAATCCAAAGTGAGAAATAGCAGTCCTTAGGTATGATTGGAGATGATTTGTATATAGGATAATCCACTACGATAGAGCTAACACTGAGGGAACACAACACAACAAGGTGTTAGTAATGACGTCTTGGTAAGCATTAAAGGCGTTGAAGAATTAAAAAAGAAATGTATGAGATAAAGGTCTAAAGAAAGAAGCCCTCAACACAACCTTAAGGTAAAACCGGGTCAATACAAAGCTTTCAAATCACAAGATCATGCTGACATTGAAAACGACATCATGTACCCAGTGAAGCAAGCACAAAAACCTTCCCATCCATTCGGGTTTCTCTCAACAAAACTATCTCATTAGTCACGGAGATACACACGTTATCTATTTCATCGCCACTCCGAATCATTAGATATTAGAATAGTAGGCAAAACTGCTCCAGCCTCCTAGTACTAAAAACCAAAACACACTAATCCGAGTTAGAGCCAAGAATCAATTTAAAATCTCGTTCAGGACACATTCCATTACAAATCCTTGTTGAACATCATCAGTTCACAGAGATTTAACAAATCCTAGCAATATCCTTGTGATATTTGGCCAAAACAACAAGTGATACTATAGTATCACAATAAGATGTAAATCCCTGCATATAGCCATTATCAAAACAAGCTCTTTGTAGGTGACTTGGCGAGATTCTATTTGGAATCAACTTGTGAAAAAACTTCTGGATATCGATTTGGTCCAGTAAATGAATTGACGGTTGATGAATTTTGATAAAAATATTAAAACTCCCGATGTGTTACAAAAACGCTTTTACAAGTAACACGTCGATTGATTTTCAAATCAATTTTCTTGATTTTTCACTAATTTAAACCTGCATGTTAAAACGGTGTGACGTATCCCAATCAACCAAAGCTATCATTACTACATATTCAAGCTCATACTACAAAGACAAACAACATGAAAGCACATGATTTTAAAGACAAAACTTCCGCAAACATGCGATTTGAAGCTTTCAATATTAGGCATAATATGAGAATGTTGGTAAAAGACTCAAGATCGCAAGATGGCATAGACGTTAAAGACAATGACAAAGGCTCAAAGTCAAGATCACAAAGCATGAAGGAACAAGCTTACAACAAAGAACAAAGAGAAAGACCAAGACCACATGAGCTTAACGACAAAAGCAATCTCATTGATCTAATGAAGGAGTGTCATCATGAACCACTTCGGGGGGATTGTAAGCCTCAGAAATAATGAGTCGAACATGCAGTTCATTAGTATGTATTTAAGTCTCGTCAATCATTTAGTTAACTTTTTAATAGTATAATAATCGGAATCAGGCTCGATAGTTAACATCTAATAATGTATATGTTTCGGTTGAATCCCAAGCAGAAAACCCAAGCCCTTGTCCTAGTTAAATATCCGGCCGTCCATTTAACGAACGGGTATATAAACACTTTCTATATTATAAAAGAGTTAGATGTTGAAAATAATATCAATTCCTTTTCCAAACTTTCTTATCTCCTCTCTCTCTTCGTCTCTCTACAAAACAACTCACCTATCTTCTTTTTTCTAATTCTAATTCGTGTATGATATAAAGTTCTGAATTGAATACAGGATCCTACACTACCCCACCTCAGATATTTGAAATAGGAAATGTTCAGTTAAGATGCATCTAAACATACACAGGAACAAGTCGAATATATTTTTGAATTCTTAGATGAACTCTCTTTTCAACCCATATTGAGAAAATTAAGGAAGACGTATTAAATGATAGAATGTATAAAATCAAGAAATAGTGACGAACTAAAGACCCGAACTTGAGAGAATCTGTAACTCAGATTATCAAACTTCAAAAGAAGAAATTAGGGCAAAAGGACAAGATTGCCTTTGCTCAATACAGAATTTCCAATCTTGAACAAATCATTAAGGAAATCCAAGCTCGTCACCAAACGATCGTAGGTGGATCTTTAGATGTCATCATTACCGGCTTAAAATACAACAAACTCTTAAACTAGTTTTTCATCAGCTTTAATCCTTGCCATTGGGATGGGGTATAAATAAGAACGCTTTTCCAAATCTTGACTAGTGTATATTAAGAAAGACAAGTTATTTATAAAGGCAATCCCGTTTCGTACTTTTTTTCATAAAACCAGCTTATCTCTCTTTCATCACCATCTCCATCATTTGCATCATTATCTCCATCTTCATCATTATACCATAAACTCTAAGTGCTTAAAATTCAAAAAAAAATATGCATTACTCTTTTTTTATTACCTTTCATAACTTATGATGTCATTCTTATTACGTATTCTCTTATGTTGATAGAATGCCTCCCAAAAGACGTCACATCCGAAACACAGCCATAACCTTTTCTGCCATCTAGCAACTGGTTAATGATAGGCTTTCCTCAGCTCCGAAAGCACAAGCCTGCATCAATGAACAAGTGATAGAATCCCAACAGGAACACGAACTGCTACTAGAACTCTTGTTGCAAAAAATGGGAAACTAATAAAGATTCGTTATCCTGTCAAACCTATCTACTTCAATGGAACGGAGGAGCAGTGACGCGTCATTTCGCTGGTTTGAGCGTACTGAAATCGGTATTTTCTCATATCAATTTTCCGAGGAAAACAAAGTGGCATTTGCTACCGGTACTTTAACCGATAATGCCCTGTCCTGGTGGAATTCATACGCTCAACCTATTGGAATAGATCAAGCCAATCAAATCACTTGGATCAAATTGAAAAGACTCTTAACCAATAAGTATTGCCCCAACAAATGAAGTCAGGAAGATAGAAGACAAATTTTACAACTTGGTTGTAAAAGGAAATAATCTCAAGACTTATATTAGAAGATTATAAGAATTAGCCGTCCTTATGCCCTAAACAAGGTAAAAAAATTAAAAACCAAACACCGTAAACTTATGGAAAGTCTTCATCAATGGATTACCTAAAAGTTATTGAAGGATACGTTACTTACTTACTGCAAATATAGTAAGCCACCTCAAACTTGGAGTAAGCCATTACCATGACCCAGAAGTTGATAAAGCATGTAAGGAAACACAATTCTGTACAAGAAACCAATAACCATAAATGAAAATTGATGATGAAAGAAACACCATCGACGACAACAACAACAACTACCCCAATGACTACAACAACAATAACCACTCCAACAATAACAACCATGACAACCATTACCACCAACAACAGAACAGGAAGCAAGAAGCCTTCAAGACTTATCCTGCCAAAAGATACCACAGAAACCATCCCTCATGTAGAAGATGCACCCTACATCATATAGGTCCTTGTACTATCAAGTGTCAAACTTGCAACAAGATAGGACATCTGACAAAGAAATGCAAAAATAAAAGATCAACCACTAGAAACAATCTACAAACGGTATCCGTAACATGTAATGCCTATGAGGACATTATGCGAATCGATGCTCAAAAGCAAACAACAGGATCACAAGAAAGCATACTTAGAGATGAGCTTGCTTTAGGATTTCTACCCTAGAAACAACTCTCGAGGATATTCAAGTTCATTAGAATCTTCTTCAATCTAAAAACCCTAATCATCAAACTACTATCCTTGTCATTTGTAACTTTTATCTAGAATTCTACTTAACATAAGTATCAACTCTTTTTCACATGTAAAGTTCGTATGTAACGTTATCCATGAAATAATAAAGTGATGATTCCGTTACATCTTATTATCTGGTGATATCAAAACTTGTCATCGTTAGTCAACCCTATTATGTTCAAACTCTGAATACTCTCCTCATACCTTTGCAACATAAACTTTCATCCTCGATTATATAGGCGTCAGTACAATCAACATCTCAATATTATCTAATCATTCATGATCATATCATTTTCTACTCATTACCATATCATGTTTTTATGCTTAGATAAGACAATTTATGAGATTCATTTGAATAAGGAAATTATAATTCTCCAAACTACGAATTTATAAATTCTCAGTTACAAGGAGTTGGACACATCTTTTCGTAAATGACAAGCTATAAATGGTTACCTTCTTTATGTAAGTGACAAAATTTATAAATAAGTTATCTTAAGTTATATTAGCATACTGTACATAACAAGTATCTTTCCAATCCGTTTGTACAAACATTCCTTAATCATTATCATTATTACTTATAATATCTGTCCATTTCCAAATATGTATCTCACAGTGACTAAGCAACGACTCTTTACAAATTCATATCATTCCTTGACATCAACTCATTCCATTATCTCACAGTAGTTCAAAATTTCTGTTAAATTCTGCAACGTAATAACAAGGAAACACACAAAATCTTTACAATGATCAAAGATTTCAATACCACTAGGTATGAAATTTTGACAAAGACGTGTGATAAGCATTCTTATTCTATGTTGACATTTTAAATGTTAATAAATATTGATTCATACGATCATAGTAGCGCAGCAGAAGCGTGGTAGGGCCTAACCTGACAGGTTCCATAAATTAAAGTTATAATTCATTCTACCCAGATTCTATCAGGATCTGAAGAAATTCTATTAGCTGTCATAAAAAAGGTGTGGTCTTGAAAATAAGTAGACGTGTGAAAGGAGGTAATTATAATTATGGTGCGCAACATAATTATAAATGCATCACACACGTGGACTTGTGACCTTGATTAGCCTAACCTAAATTCATGCCCAGTACCTACATCTATTCACTACAACTTTCAACTAAATCTCGGGACGAGATTTCTATAAGGGGTGGAGACTATAACAACCCAAAATTTTTTATCAAATACAAAACCTATTTTCTAGATATCACAAATGTCGGGAAATTTTTTGCTTTATTACATTAGTTGTATTGTCAATATCTCAGTATGTCATGTAACTTACATAACCGTCTTCCATATATGTCAAGAAAACATCATAACATGTCAAGTCAATATCATCATATTCTTTTTACAAAGTACATTATTCCTATAATGTACCATTCGCAACGCTATATCAAAACGGGCTTTAAACCGTTATCGTATACCTCTAAACCCTAAATTCCATGAAGGGTTAATATCTAAAGTGAATGTACAAGCTACTAAAACATATACAAGTAATATAACATCTCATTTGAAATATAAACTCCCTCCAAGTCAAGTACAAGTTTTCAAAGCACAACGTACAAGTCATTAAGCATGACATCCAAAATAGCCGTTTTACCTTCGTTTTACCTCCAATTTCTTCACCACCACTTTTGTACAAGCTACTACACTCAATATACAATGTGTAAACCCTAATTATTCTATTCATAAACTTTCATACACATTTTTACACTCAAAACCCTAATACAAAAGTCAGAAACCCTAACCCGAGCAAAATACTAAACCATGACCCGTTTCTTCGTTTTTATCCATTGTAAACCTAAACCAATACTCAAATAAGTTGTAATAACTTAATTTACAACATTCTCAATCATATACAATCATCATTTCATCATTTTACTTCAACTATATGCAAATTGAATCCAAGAAACCCTAATTGTGCCCTAATTGGAACTTTGGACCCGTTTACTCATTTTCGCCCATTTAAACCCGAACCACCTATCAATTCTTGTTATTAATCCTTAATACAATCCTTACAAACATTAATCCATCATTATTGATTAATGTACAAACGGAATTACAAGCTTGAAAACCCTAAATAAGCCCTAATGAACCCGAAACCTAGTTTCTTTCATTTTGACCCATTTTAACTAATCTTTTTGCAAACAAGCACCTCCATGACCTCACCCTTACACCCCTAAGCAGCTTACAAGCACCTCACTTCATTCCTTGGTCATAAAATTAGCCACATGACCTCCTTGTTGTCCCTTTTCTAGTCGTGACACCCAAACACCCCTAAAAACCTTCCAACACCTCCATGCTAGTTCCTAGCTTTGATACATCACACCATAGCTTCTCCACTTCATCTCCTATCATCCTACACATGTACAAAGACCAACCATTAATTTTCCATTGGCCACTAAGTTAATTTTGACCTAAAATAGAGCTCAAAACCCTTCATTTCAACTCATCCCCCACTTCCTCCTCTATAACCCTTAATAGCAGCAAGAATTTGCTCAAAAGAATCCTAAGATGTCCTAAAGATTGTCCCCAGAATAGAATTGAAGCAAAAGAAACAATAAAAGAAGCCCGGAAGTTGTATTTCTAAGCGTACGAATCTAAAAGTCCCCCCGATTTCGACCCCTTTTCCAAACTATAACCTCAAACCCAGGGTTCTAGATGTTCTACTTCTGCTCCTAACACTCTTATAATGTTCATTATGATCCTAAATATATACCTTGTTTAAAGATTCATAACTCAATACAGTGCTCAATTTCCATTTTGATCGCAAAACCATAACACCCGAAACCCTAAATTTTAATGTTTTTCTTGAAACTAAATGTTATAAATTAGTTAAATGTTGTTATAAAACATTTTAACCATGCTTAAATAATGTAAAATAACCACTTTATTAATTATTGAAGGAATTTGAACTACAAAACCCCTGTCGCTTACGTTTTAAAACCCAATTTTGACCCGTATTTGCCTTCCTAGCTTAACTAATCTTATTCTAAATCTTGCATTGAATAAATCTTCATAATTTAAGTTTTATTATAACTTTAAAATGTCTATTGAAATGAGTAAAATAAAGCTGAAAAAGGCAATTTGTACATGTTTTGTAAATATATCCTATGCAAGAGGTATATATATCATAACACTTTGAAATTAATTAACTAGAAGGGCTGTATATGTCTTTTAACAAAGTTATAACTATAAGGTCTAATTATGTCACTTTTTAAAAGTACAAGGTTTAGCATTGTTATATCTTTTAAACTTGAATGTACCAAACTCGTAAAAAGTTAAACCCCAAGTGTATATTTTGCCACTTTTCAAACTCAAGAGTCTAAAATGTACATTTTGAAAAAGTATAAAACATGTTTAAAACATTTTTTTTTTTTTTTTTTTTTTTTTTTTTTTACTTACAATACATAACTTAATAAAAAAAAAACACGTTGACGGCTATAAACATTTCCAGATATATCAAAACACTAAAACCGATTATAACGTATCACAATACTAAGTGGAGCTTCATATTAGAGGTTTCATCTTGGTATAATGTTCGACTGAGTTTTTGGGTTTGAAACATTTAAAATGCCCTAGCTCCTCGAAACGTTTACTGAAAGACTTCTGAATTATGGATTGGCCCGAACGGTGATACAATAATTCCAACGCTTCAATCAAACTCACATAAACTCTTAAAACTAAATTTCTAGAGTCAATCTTCTTAAGTGACTTGACAGATATTTAATCAGGTTGTCTTGACATGGCTTGTTTACTATCATTTTGCTATATCAACATTCCCCAGTTAAGAATTGTGATAAGTAGCGTCAACTTTCATTTTGAGAATAATTATAAGCAACTACCTATCAGGAGAAGTTCATAACCTCGACCTTTACTTATTTACATGATTTTATAAACCCGCGAGGTGGGATACATGCTTGTTAAAACTCTTTTACATACTCGTTTATCTTATAACAAAGTGATTTACTTTACAAAAGACTTAAATATGCTTAAACCAGGAATACAAGTGTTTTACAATTATAAGCTATTCCTGATACACTATTACAGCTACTCTGTCTAAGCTTACAAAATGCTAAAATTCCCTCATTATCATGGACATTAATCCTTTATAACTTTTGGGTGTAACGCGATATTGTGGATAGATCTATCGCGATTGACGTTTCTTGTTTGTGTTAGCCGTATAGGTAGAAACCAAAAACACACTTAATTGAATTTTCATAGTATATGTTGGCAAATTACTCTACACCGAGGGCCATTATCTCTCAATATATATATAATCACATCATTTGGGTATATATATAACACAAGTACATTTGGTGTGCCATGAGCTTTAGACCATACAAGAAGCATGACCAAATCAGACCAAACAAGAAATAACGCAATAATGACACTGTACTAATGATAATTTCATTCATTGCAATAATTACAAATAACGGTTATATAATAACGAGACCGCAATAACATAACAATAACAATTTCATAGATAATTGTGTTTTGTACAATTATTACACTCATACTATGTATTCCAAACTGATTAACAAACCTATGAATTTTCGACATCAACCTTTATGTTTGACTTTTCAGCATGTTTAATCTCAGTTATTGAGCAATATAACGACACGGAGTTGCATGGACTCGGAAGATGTCTTAAAACTTGTTATCATCACAATGATTAACTAGATTTTGGGACCTTGCCTTTGTAAAACTCCTGATTTTGAAATGAATATAACGTATCTTTTTAACAAACTCTCTTTTGGGTCGTTTTCCTATGATTATTGCATGTTTGTTTTGCATGAAGTAAAACCCCAGATAGCTTCCGCGCTGCTAAATTGTAAAAAAGGGGTGTACAGCTCTTATGCTTAAACCTCCTTGGTCAACGGTTCCAGTATGACCTTGCACATACCACAAACAAGACAAGTCCAGAAGAATGGGCAGAGCATTTGCACCCGTGGCAACATTTTTCTCCTTACAGTACCTTGACTTGTGCCCAACCTTCCCACACTTGTGGCACTTGATCGTACACTGACCAACATGGCGAGTAAAACAACGCTCACACAAAGGAAGCTTTCCATCAGTAGGAGTGGTAACCATAGCTCGCGCATTTCCTTGCCTTTGGTTATTCTGCAAAGTTTGACGTGAGTTATCCCTTTGATTGCCCTTACCACTACTATTTCCACTTTGAAAGCTCTCCCACTTTCGCTTCTTTCCTTCTAAAATTCTTTCATCTCTAGCTTGCGATTTCTGATCCATCAACTTATGAGCCATACGCACAGCTTCGTTCAGGTTAGCCGGCTTAGAAGAAGTAACTTCACCCTTGATGTTATCAGTCAATCCCCGGATGTAAGCATCAACCTTCACTCTTTCTGGCTCAACCATTCTCGGACACATCAATGCAAGCTCATTGAACCTCTGAGTATAAGCCACAATGTTATACTCCTTAACCTTCAAGTTCCACAATTCGTGCTCCATTCGTTGAACTTCTTCTATTGGGCAAAACTCGGCAGTCATCAGTTGCTTCATTTCAGTCCAAGGCATTTGGTTCACAGTCTCCAAACCCATGGTTGCAACCTTAGTATTCCACCAAGTCAAAGCAGGTCCTTGCAGAGTTGCGGCAGCAAACCTAACCTTCTTGCCCTCTGCACATTCACTGATTTCAAAAACACTCTCAGTTTTCTCGAACCATCTTCGTAATTCGACAGCTCATTCAATACCACAAAAAGCAGTGGGATTGCACTTCATAAATCCAACAAAAGTGCACTCACGAGCAGCAGGTGCGACATCCTGACCCCTAGCTGGTCCAGATCCCCTAGCATCATTTCCAACATTCGCATGTCTAGCTCGCTCAGCAGCGATAGCAGCATCGACATTTTCCTTGATCATTCGACGAATAGCAGCTTGAGTCATAGGTGCAGACTTTGGAGGCATGATTCTGTCACGTCACACAGAAAACAATCTGATAAGCATTCATAACATGATATACTCATAACATGGTACAATGACAAATCAATCACAACAACAGTCACACAACATCAAGTAGTAATCAAAAGATAGTCATTCATTTTTCATCACAAAAGAGTTAATACATAGTTGCATTGTTTCATGAAATGATACAAATCGTTACAACCAATAGCACTAATTCTACTAACTAAGGATTCAGTTTAGTGATTACACAATAAAGACAATACTAATGAATCTAAACTACTAAGAATCATGAGGAGATCCTCGCGACTCAGATGATGGACTCTTCTCATCTTCAATCGGAACATTGATAGCTTCATTCGGTCTTTCTTCAAACACAAATCCTCTACGAATCATCTCTTGATAGAACTCATGAGCTTGAACTCTAGTCCAATAGAGATCTCTCTCGACTCGTTCATTCTGCATACGAAGGAATGTGTTGCTAAACCTTGCTTCTTCAAGTTCCTTCTTTAATTTCTTACACTCAGCTTTTTCTTTAGCATTACCAAGCTTTTCAACCAGCTTTTCCATTGCAGCCGTTCCTTGCTCCACACTAGAACGCACTTCATTACCCAAATCCAAAATCAACTTACCATAATACTCATCCTTTGCTTTTCCTTTCTTCTCGACCAATGCATGCGCCGTCTCGCGACCACACAGTCGTCTTGAAAGAGAAGCCATCCGACCAAAAAGAGAGTTAATGTCCCTCCTCATGAGACCAGGCAATAGACCATCACTGTCCTCTCAAAGAAAAGGAGCAGTAGACGATTCACCTACCTCATGGACGCTAGCAGGAACAGTCTCATCCTCGTGCTCAATCGGGTTCTCAACCTCGATCGCATCCTCAGGTTCTGACTCAGAAGCAGGCGGCGGAGGGTTAAGAGGATCCACCTCTTCATAAGGGTAAGTCAACTCTGGCTCATTCTCATCTTCCTCGATGTCGACTTCCATATCATCTTCTTCTTCTTGAGGATCTTCTTCTTCCTCAAATTCGTCTTCTTCCGGGTCCTCGTCTTCATCCACTAAGACAGGCTCGGGAACAACAGGAACATCATCGTGTTGATTCGGCTCAACAACGGGTACATCATCCACATGATCGGGAGGAATTACGTTCACCATGATAATCTAGAGAATATCATACAATACTTACTTAATAGTAATATCACTTTTATTATCATTGAAACATTATTATCAAAAATAACGTGTTTCGCATCAAAGTGTAAACAACAAAAATTCCAATTTGTGACATTATCATTCCTGCGCTATACCTCAATATTATATTTCAAACATACATAATGTTTTTATCTATAATCACGTGACATTTCTAGAAATACAACACATGCATAAAGGCACCAATACATAACAATTTCTGCATTCCAACACTGCATATTTATATCCATAACTTAAACACAATAGTATACATTATAACACATACGTAAATACACCTATACATAATAATCAAATAAATTTACCTTTTCTTTCTATAGGTAACCAATGGCAACGAGGAGTCTCGGCGTCATGTAGATGAATTATGTTTAGGTTTTCAAAAAGTCTTGACCTTTTCTCATATAACCTTAGGCTCTTGATACCACTCTGTAACACCCCACCAACGTTAATTTGTAATTTAGCAGTGGATTAGCAGTTTGGGTTTTACTAAATAGCATCATTTCACCAAGATAATTGGAAATGACCCCAAGAAAACGACCCAAATGAGACATTTTAACAAACATGTGTTCCATTATTAATCAGAGTTAAAATGCGTTTAGGTCCCCACAGAATCGCAACCACCGTCTAGTACAACATTTGAAAAGACAATTGTTCAAATAAAAGACATTGTTTTTAACACAACTTAAGACATTGTTTTTGAAAGACCAGAACACACAAGTAGTCTTTCCATAAATCCATCACACGCACGACACCTCCACGCCATCGTTGCCTTCATCCTTGGTTACCTGGGATAAAACATGTTTAAAACGTCAACAACAAAGTTGAGTGAAATTCATAGAGTTTAAAATAGTTAATAAGCAATAATCTTTGAACACACAATTAGTTCTCGGGAACACAAAGCAACGAATGCAATGTATGGAAACTTCTTTTCTTTTACACAATAAGCTCATGACACCAAACGTTAACAGTACATATGGCATTCATATGTTAAAGTGCCCCAAAACAAGGTATTATTGTCATATACCTACTATTTTCTAAATACAAAATGTCCGTTACAGGGTGCTCACCTACGGATTCATACCCTAGACAGGGTTGTCAAACCCAATAGATCTATTTAATGCATTAGCGTTCACCTCGCAAGGCAATTAACGGTTCATGAAATAAGGGACTTCGACAATAGCAACTTATGCGGAAACAATCTCGTAATCGGGTCTAGCATACCATAAAATCATATGTGTTTGATTTTATAAAACAAACATGTATCACCCTCGCGGGTTTTCAAAACAATTAAAAGATTTAAATGCGAGGCTATGAACTCACCTTAAGCAAAAGATCCAAATCAATCAAGCGCAAGTAACTTCACGTCTTAACCGCGACCTATATAATACATATATGGCGGTACGTATATACAATCATATACTACAATCTCCAAGTGCGACGCAAAACATTTCACTTTGACACACTTATCAATATTACGACATTTTCCATAAAGTTTCCATTCTTAGAAAGCTTGCCGAAAGTAAGGATAATATAATCCGAACTTAGCATTTCATCTTTCTTTAACTAACATTACAAACCATTTGCTCATTATAAACTATATTCAAAAGTTTACGTAAGTTTACGTATGTTTGACTTTCAAAAGTCAAACTTTGTAGTTGACTTTTTACCTAAAATTTACCCAAACTTGACTTGGCCGTAAAACGTTCGTTTTTAGGAGTTACAAGGCACACCTTATATCAAAACGGACCTTAGAACATCCTAAATCATATTCAAAATCCTAAAATAGATTTTAAAATTTTCTCGACACACCACGGTCAAGTTAAATTTTCTGGTTAAACATGGTCAACCCAAAACCCATAAAAATGACTTTCTCGACATAATCCGACTATCAAAATACGCTTAACTAGCCTAGATAATTATACCAAAACCATCAAACTTTGGTAAATACTAAAACATGCTTTCAATATTTTTCGCACTTGAATCATCTAGCAATAATCATATACATGTAATAACATCAAATTAAATCAACACATAAACATAAATAAGTGCTCACAAAGAAATAACAAAACTCGACTTCGCTTCCTCCTTGTTGGACCGTACGGACGAGCAACCCAAACCACAAACCAAAACCTTTTTCAACACAACCAACTCATAATAACAACATTCTAACTAATCTAAACACCTTTTTATACTCGAAACTAGCAAGAACACACCAAAAATTCAACTTCTTCAATACTTAGCATGTGAGATTTCTCTAGTAGGATTTGTAGCTCTTGATACATGGATTAAGATGGTATGAATTGATTATATTGCATGTTAAAAAAATCAATAGATTGTGTGTGTTTGTTGATGGCCGGTCGAAGAGAGCAAGGAGAGGGGAGGAAGAGACTAATTTTTGGTAAAAAGAAACATGTGTGTATGTTGGGTCCTATTTATAGGAAATGAGTTTGGAAACTTGGCAACTTTAGTCCCTCCTTCTCACTAGTCCTTCAAAGTTAATACAAAGCGTTTATTTAGTTGATAAAATCGGCCAAAGACTCGATTAACACCACGTTTCTAAATATTTTAAATCCGCCTAATTTTACTTTAAAACATTTTAATTAATCATTAAACCTCGTAAAACACGACCTTTAAACACAGTTTTTACAAAAACTTAGGGAAACGTCAAAAAATACAAAAATGACATATTTACGATCTCGGAGCAGTAAAATAGATTTTTCTGACTTTCTTAAATGCCAAAAACAAATAGAAACTAAATCACGAAATGAAATTACCCTTATAAACAAATATTCTCATGAAACCATATATAGCATAAACGACGATAACTAGTTACGTATAAAAATAATCGTCGTAGCTCGAGATAGACGTTGACTTGAAACTCGGGTAGTTACAACACCTAAATGGTGTGTTTGTTTTGTTTGTTTGAATGTATTGTGTTGATTTGTTAGCTTAAAATCATTAATCTTGCTAGTTGGTACTTAAAAGGTTTAATCTTTAAGCCTCATACACAAAGACTAGAGATTTTTGAAGATGAAGACTAACTGTTTGATAAAATGCTTGTGAAAGACTTTGGTGAAATTAGAAGACTCAAGACTTAAAGACCTGAGAGATGAAAACTTAAAGTCCAAAACTGAGCTAAATGAGCCAAGCTCATTGATCGGCTGAACCAAGCCAACCAACCCACTCCTCGGTCGATCACCCTAGTCCAACCGATCCACCAAGATCGGTTCGTCAAGGTACAACCAAATCATGGCTTGGTTGGTCACCTTTGTCCAACCAAACCAAGGTACGGTCGGTCGCCATGGTTCGACCAATCCTCCTTGCTCAGTTAGCCATTGGTCTGATTCCAAGCCCACCAAAAGTCTACCATTTGAAGCCTAAAATTTTCTTGGCCCATTTAAAGCACAACAAGACTTTAGCCCGTTTCAATCCCATTACCGTGTGGCTCAATGTTCAAGCCCACCGTTTCATTTTATTTGACCCGGTTTAAAGGCACATTGGACCGAGACCAAGTTTGTCTTTTGTTTGACTCTCGTCTCGTGTTTGACCAAAACGATATTATTTCACAACCTTTTATCAATAAAACACTAAAAGATTTGAAATTTCAAATATCAAAATGTAAAAGGTTTTAAATAATTAAAAAAGTTCACATATTTTAAGAGTGTTCTTAAAACTTAGTAATTTTTTCAAAAAAATATTAACGTTTTTAAAATCATAAAAAAAGAACAGAATTATTTAAATAAGGATTAAAACAGATATATTTAATTGTGTAAACTTTATACGATTTTCATATATCTCGTAAAATTAATCTCAAAACCTTGAAATTAGATGATTAGATCGTTGACTTGGTTTGACTATGTCTATGGATTTTGACCGTTTACTTTGACTTTGTCGTTGACCGTTGACTTTGATCGTTGACCAAGTTTGACCTTTTTAATCCTGTGCTTATTAAGTTCTTTTGATATGAAATTGAATATGTTTCTATATGAATGAATACATGTTCTATCTGTTATCTGTAAAAATGTCAAAAATAGTTTAACAAATATTTTTATATCAAAACATGCACCAGCGATCTAAGTTGTTAAACAATTTAGTGACCATCCGGTTTTGAATATAAGAATATTTCGAAATAAACTATCTTTCTCATTAAATGTGTTATATTGGATATGTCTCTCGTAACTTTCACCAGAGTGCTCTAGGGTATTATTTATAATACTCATAGTCGATCTTCGGATTAACCCCACTAGTGAAGTGGATTACTATACTGGTACTTGTACTATGTGTGGTACTCTCGAGGCACTTAATCTCGTACAAGATATTTTTCCAAAAAATAATAATTATGATATGTCCATATTTTATAAACATTATTGCTACATATTTTTATGCATCATTGTTTATTAATTTTCAAAATATCATAATGCCTTTGCAAACTGAATTTCCAAGACAAAAGTTCTTTTGAGTCTACTTTGAAATAATTTGATTAAGAGTTACTGATAAATTCGGATGGCTATTAGGGCTAATTATCACCTAGAATCTGATAATGTATCCCTTTAGCAAATCAGTGTATCTTTGAGGCTCACGGTTATTTTACTAAAAGGAAAACTCATTCTTATGCGAAACAATCATTTTCTGAAAAGTTTTTCTTCCATACAAATGATTCTATTTCTCTAAAGATTGGTTAAGATGAACACTTTTAAAGCATGAGAAAATTGAAAATTCTAGTTCATTCTTCCATCATTTGTTTCATAGAAATAGTATCCCATAACTTAATTTTATGTAAGGATAACTAAAAACAGAACGAGAGATAAAAATCATATGTGAAAGAAAAGAGCATACGTCTTGTGTCAGCAAAAGCAAGATTAAAGGCACATGAGAAAGAAAATGACATAAGTATGGACAAAAATAAATGTCCGTCCATACAAAACATACCAAGTGAATAAAAACAGAAAATGAAATAAATGTTCTTAAGTTTGTATTCATGTAAAACTAATCAAAGTTTGAATCTTATTCTCAGAATTCAATATGTCAAGAACAAATTCTCAAGCTGAAATTATCTCTGAAGAACAGCTGGTTCCACGTGCTAACAGACTTGTCATCAAGAAGAACAACCAGCGTGTCGCTTCAGATTCACATATCACTAATACAATGCTGAGATTTGTTGTTGAAATTCTAAGAAACCACAAGCTATACAAGTTAGTTTCCTTAACTACTACCGTACCAATCATCTACCTACACCAGTTTTGGAAAACTATCAATCACAACAAAAACAACCATACATTCACTTCGAACTAGACACTCACACTTTCACTCTCACACCTGGACTACTCACAACTGTATTGCAGATGCCTCCTCTTAATCCTAACAAAACATATACCAAACTTCCCTTAGAAATTAATATTCTTGAATTTATTAAGACACTTGGTTATGATGAAGATCCTGAAACAAAGATGCTTTTCGTTGCAAAAAATGGTCGCCACAAGACTTCATCAATCATAAAGAGCTATTCTGAGTGTTCTCAACAGAAGTCTTACGGAAAAAGACTCAGTTGGGATACAGTTAGGCTTCCACTACATCAGATATTATGGGGGATCATTTACTCTGCCAATTTGGACTTCGCATCATTAATTTGGGACAAAATAAAAATGGCAAACAGTTGAAAGATCATCCGGACCATCAAATATGTCTAAGATATTATACACCCGCTTCGCCAAGATTATCATTGACTCTTATCCTCCATAACCTCCTCGTCAAACTCTGGGTCTACCATCGGCTCATCCATCTCTCCTAGTGGTACATCCCACTCTATCCATCCATTATTATTGTTGTTGTTAGCAAAGTGAGCATGGCCTGGATTTGGCATAAACTCATTGTTGAAGTTGGGCACGAGAGCATTTGCGTCGTCATTTGGAGGTAGGTTCGCCATGATAATCTACGAATACGAGGGATACGTATAAGGTCACTATTTTTAATAAAATTTATGCAAAGTACGAATGTATGCAAAATATATATGAATGTATGCAAATATGAATGTATGCAAATATGAATGTATGCAATACATTAGATATGAGATTTTCAAAGTATGATAAAAACTTTAATATGTAAAGTTTAATAATAAATATATATCTCGACATATATATCATAGTATTTATTAATAAATTCTTGGTGAAAATACACCCGCAATATATAATGCTAGAAACGTAATTGCAAGAACGACTTGGCCGGCATCATGAGGAAATTGCGCGCTAAAATTTTAAAAATAAAGTTATAGTTTAGGTTTTGAAAACAACCTAGTTCTCTATAACCTGTGGCTCTTGATACCGATCTTTAACACCCCTAAATTTACACACAGTGGAACCAACAGTTTGGGTGTTAAATAATAGTACAATAGTCGCAAGAAATAAAGAACGACTCAAAGAGGCGTTTTAAAACAAACAACCATTCCATTCCATATTTATCAGAGTTCAAAAGCGTAGTCCCAAGAGATCGTTACCATACATAAAACAAGTTTGATTTAATACATAAAACAAGTTTGATTTAACCAAACTAAAACAAGTTTTTAATGAGGAATGGGTTTTTAAATGGCGGACAAAAGTTTAGCGCAAAATCCTTCTCATCAGTGCCTCCAAGCCTTCGTACTTCAATTACCTGAGATGAAACATGCTAAAAAGTCAACACGAGGTTGAGTGAATTCATAGGTTTTATAATTAATAAACAGTAGAAAGAGAGTTGAACATAAGCATAATAATAATCATAAGCATCAGATAGACTTGTTGATCAGACAAGCTAATAACCGATAGTTGCATTGAGCTCGCGACACCGATCCCATTGACGAAATCCATAATCAATTAATAATACAATGAATGCCCCCAGGCTAGGTATTTTCGTCAGATACCTACTTAAATCTCCATAAAATATGTCCGTACATTGGGAGTGCTCACTTTCCTGGATTCAAACTCCCAAAAACCGAACCGGGTTGTCAAGCCCATAGCGCTATTAATTGTATGAGCGGCTACCCATCATAGGTAGTTGACGGCTCACGATTGGGGTCTTATGACGAAAGCTACTCAAGCAACAACATATATCCACAAACGGGTCCAAGCATATAAGAAGAAAACTACTTGCGTTCGTTTTATAAAAACTAGCATGCATCTCCCTCGCGGGGTTTTATAAATACAGTTTAAAAGTTGAAAAGCGAGGCTATAAACTCACTTGATAATGCCGGAAAGAAAATAGATCGGCGATAAACAACTGGTCGGCACGTAATCACTCGGAACCTATACAACATGTATGGGTTTTAGGTTTCTATGTCGGTAAAAATTAATAGCGAGACAAAATAGACAAGTATAAATATGTAGGTATGATGATCAAGTTATAATTGGGTAAGTTAATTCACACTTAAGTTTTCTAAGTAAAAAGTATGTCATTTTTACTAGTTTTATTAATTACTAGATTTTACTAGTTTTAACCTAATTGGTCCAAAAAGCCCAATAGGCCTAATTATAAGCCCATTAAGTAATTTGGTCTATTTTAATGGTCCATGACCAGGCCTTAGTTCAAATATTAGGCCCAAGTGGGTTGGGCCCAATGCTAAGCCCAATGGGTCTTTTAAATAATATTAGTGTATTTGGGTCTAGTGGCCCATTTAAGTCTTATGGCTTAAGTTTATGGGTATAACTTTTATAAATCATTCGGGTTTTCGAGGTTGATATAAGTTTAAGGTCAGTAGGTTCATTATATAAAAAACTCCCCAAAAGTGGGGATCCTACCACCTCGGGTTGTTTGTCGTAAAACGCTTACAAACTATTAGTATTGAATATAGACCGTAAAAGTTTTAAATAGGTTTTTGTTTAATAAAAATTAGTTATAAATCTCATTAACCATAAAATAATGTACTTATAATAGTTACATTTCTATTTCAATTTAAGTGTATATTATAGATTATAAGTTATTTCTATAATCTTTTAATTTGAGTGGAGCTTATACTTAAAGTCAATTCTTTGTATAATATATAATTGGTGGGGGGGGGGGGGGTGAGGCAATTTACAACTTTTGGCTGAAAACTAACTTTTACCATTTTTGACACCATTTTCAAATCATAATGAATTGGGTTACTATCCAATTAGTCCAGTATCTACATGATTTTATCTACCTCTCATAGTTTTAGGTTTTTACTTAATTCGGAGTGCAATCATGACCTTTTATGCATTCTGTCCAGCAAGGTCAGAATTGACTACTTTTGGTAAAAAGGTCATATCTCATGCAATTTTTACATTCAAGTGTTGATTCAAATTGCTACTAGCTCATAAAACATTTGTCCACAACTTAGATAAATCAAATCAGTAGTTTATCACACTTAAAAATGTCAAACCTTCTGTTTACTTCTGCCATAATTTTTCTAATGCTTTCCACCAAGTTTTTAGTTAGTTTTACCCATTTTTAACCTAATCTAATACACACAAAACCCCAATAACTCTTGATCATCATATACATCATATTTACAATTACATTTATAAATGAAATACAAGAAAATACAAGAATAATAAAAATAAGTAAAGGTTTATACCCACTAAATGATGCAAGTGATGATTTTTTTTACCCAAAACAAGTGTAACTCTTTTACACCAAGCTTTGATTATTAACCCAATACCCCTAGATCATCATTATTTCTCCATGCATTGACCCTATGAGTACTTGAATTATCTCAGCCCCTAATGTGTATAAAATCTTGCACAAAACCCCTCTTGATCACTTTAAAAATGATGTAAACTAGCTAGGTATTCATCACAACTAGCTACAATATTTTTGATTGAGTAGATTTTTGATGGAGTTGGTGTTTGAGGGTGATGGAATTTCGGCAAAAGGGAAGAAACAAAGTGATGTGTGTGAAACTTAGAGAAAACAATGGGAAGTAAAAAGTGGGTGTGGATGGTTTTGTATGACTTACACATGCAAATGGACTAGGACAAATGTCCTAGTCTTGCACCTCCAATTGCCACGCCACCCTTGAGGTGGTGGTGTGTGATTTTTGTTTTAAAA
>BQNB010072393.1:3438-32453 GCA_026074375.1 Tanacetum coccineum
CAAGTTTGTGCAATATATGAATATCATAGGCTCTTAGTATTCGCTCATCTGAGTTTTTAGTCTTTAAATAATGTGTTACTGTATCACAGTAATAAAAGGGGTTCAATATCCCCGGGTTGCTACCCTGTATGAAGTAACTGGTATTATTATCAACAAGCGTGATTACCCGCGCGTTGCTGCGGGTCGTTAATTTTTTTCGCGTAATTGCGAGGCATTATTATTTTTTATTTTTTGAATTTTGTGTGGTTTTATTTTTTAGGCCTCATGTTATTAGGTTTGTTTTTTTTCCTTATATGAGCTTATGTGTTGGTATCATATGTAAAGGTCTTCTTTTTTTGGCTATGCGGGTTTTTTTTTATATAATCTTTTATAGGAACACGGCGTTTTTTTTTTGATTATTCTGTGGGGTTAGCATAGAATAGACAGACGGTAGGTTTGGTCTACCACGCTACAGTGCTTGGCGCATTTGGGACTCCCTTCTTGGGCACAACCCATTTGGTTTTTTTTTTTTTTTTTTTTTTTTTTTTTTTTTAGGCAATGTAAAAAAAATCGCTCGGCATAAAATAGAAAAAAAAAATTACAATATTTTTCCGGCCTCATGCTTAATAGTTTTTTTTTTTACATAAGAGAATTGTATTTTGTGCGGGTTTATTTTTTCGGTTATTTTTTTTGTCTCACCGTGTAAAATGACAGTGTTTAAGTCAATTCGGAAATGTTACCATGGGTATTTTTTTTATCTGAATGCGTCGGTACTTTTGTAACATTTTAAAAAAAAAATATATATATATATATATATATATATTGGGCCGGCCCAGCACTGTAGCAACGTAAAAAAAAGGGCCAGCCCAGTACTGTAGCACTGTAGCTACAGTACTTTTTCAATGCGGGTCGTTAATTTTTTTCGCGTAGTTGCGAGGCATTATTATTTTTTATTTTTTTTATTTTGTGTGGTTTTATTTTTTCGGCCCCATGTTTAATAGTTTGTTTTTTTTTTCTTATATGAACTTATGTGTGGGGCTCATGTTTAAAGGTTTCTTTTTTTGGCTATGCGGGTTTTTTTTTAATATAATTTTATAGGAACATGGCGTTTTTTTATTGTATTCTGTGTGGGTTCGCATAGAATAAAACGACGTAGTTTTGTTCTACACGCTACAGTGCTCGGCCCTTTGGGCTCCCAACCTGGGCCAACCCATTTGGTGTTTTTTTTTTTTTTTTTTTTTTTTTTAGGCAATGTAAAAAAAACCGCTAGGCACAAAATAAAAAAAAAATTACAATATTTTTTCGGCCTCGTGCTTAATAGTTTTTTTTTTTACATGGCTTATGTGTGGGGCTTATGTTCTAAGATTTCTTTTTTAGCTTTAGGATTTGTTTTTTATTTAATTTTATGGGAAACATGGGCTTAAATGCGAATTGTATTTTGTGCGGGTTTATTTTTTCAGGTATCATGTGTAAATGACAGTGTTTAAGTCAATTCGAATAAATGTACCGCGGGTATTTTTTTATCTGAATGGGTCTGTGCTTTTGTAAATTTTTACATAAAAAAGAAAAAAAAAAAATTATATATATTGGGCCGCCCATTAATTTTATGGGAACATGGGCTTTAAATGCGAATTGTATTTTGTGCGGGTTTATTTTTTCGGTCTCATCGTGTAAAATGACAGTGTTTAAGTCAATTCGAAAATGTTACCGCGGGTATTTTTTTATCTGAATGCGTCGGTACTTTTGTAACATTTTTTACAAAAAAAAAAAAAAAAATATATATATTTATTGTGGCCGCCAGCACTGTAGCAACGGAAAAAAAAAAAAATGGGCCAGCCCAACACTGTAACTACTGTAGCTGCTACAGTAGCTACAGTGTTTTTTTCAATTGCTATAAGTATATATGTAATTCTGGCAATCTTGTCCTGAACTTGAGGTGTTCTCGCGTATTGTTCTTATATTGGTTATCTTGCCCCAAATTTTCACTCATAAGGAAGCAGTGTTGTTCAATCCATGATGAGGGAACGTGTACATTACCAAAATCGAAAGGTCAAAATGTATCTTCAACTAGGCGTTCTACTCTAAACTTGGTATACGAGATTGAGCAACTTCTCACAGATTATATTATTTTTGTGATAGACAAAGAGAACTTTAGTCAAGTCGTTGTTCCTTAAAACAAGGGTTAAAATCATTAAATAGTTTCCGTCATATTTTTATTGTCCATGTTTCCTTTTTGGGATGCCCCAAATTAATTGTCCACTACTAAAAATAGATAGGGAATCTTGATGAAGTTTACTATATTACCCGTGTTTGAAATTATTATTACAAACTTTAAAGAAAACTTTAATTAATTACTTAAGGGTAAAACTGTCATTATGTCAAAAAGTAAGAAAAAGAAAGCAGTAATAAATGCACTTTTCTTAAACTGTGTGTTTTTTGTCGGAGGAGAATAATTTTGGGACGGAGGGAGTAATCAACTTTAGTTTTGTTTCAATTTAGTGACTGCAACTTTCTTTTGATTACAAAATAATAATCAAGTTTGAAAAGTGTTTCGTTTTAGTCACTCAAAGTTTCGATAGTGTTCTATTATTATGTAATTTTTATGTTTGAGTGACCAAAACGAAACACTTTTCAAATTTGGTTATTATTTTATGCCATATGCGTAGTATCTCTTTTCACATGTGTATAATAAGTTTGTACATTAAGTTGGTTGGTTAGTGAAATTCAAAGGGTGGTAATTTATATGAATATCTTAAAGATGGTTTTTATTGAACAATTACATTATAATGGAACAGTATAAAAACTTGAATAATTTTTGTGGTTAATTTAAAGTTTAAGTGACTTAAAAGGAAAAAAGGTAAGATTGACACCCAAAAAATAGCAATTTTTTTTTATTAAACGCAATGTAGCAAATGTAAGCTTGAGTCGACCAAAGTTCAAGCTCAACTTGTTTATATATGAAAGCTCGAGCTCGGCTCGTTTCAAATTTCACAAACCCATGATTGATTCATTTTTTTATGAGCTTGCTTGCATGACAAAACTTAAAACACTCAACTCGAGCTTATTCTTTTATTTACTTTAAGCTCCTTTATATATAAGAATGCATAAGTACACATACGATAATTATGTAATAAGACCAAAGAGTTTTTTTTCAGTTGTACATCACCATAATCAAATAGATGCAGGTAAGTCATGTTTAAGTCATATGAGATGTATTTGTGATGTATATAGCATGTAAAGTAGCTAGTTGTCGTTTTAAAAAAAATAGTTGTCTTGTCTTTTCCACAAGGTAAGCTGGAACTCAAACTCAAACCGAGGCTTGTTCAAGCTTAACTTTTTTTTAGCTTTTAGTTATCCCGAATAACTTATAAAACAACTTTAATATACACCCTATATACATATAGCATTGAGATCTTCTCAAGTAGATATCAACATAATCGATAATGTTTCATCACAATCAGAAAGAATACCGAGTTCCGTAGTAGGCTCAAAAACATTATTGGGCAGTTCTTAATCTACACCCTATATACATATAGGACAAAGATCCTCTCAAGTAGATATCAACATAATTTGTAATGTTTCCTCACAATCAGAAAGAAAACCGAGTTACGCAGTATGCTCAAAAAGAAAACTGTTAAATTTAAAGTAGATTGATTACACATTTAAAGCTTTATGTCTTCTTTCTCTCTCCCTACCACCCATTACTTGCTCACTTGCAACACCAAAATTGACACCACCATTGTTTTCATCACTCCCACCCGACTAAATCCGTACAAACACGACTGTAAACCGACACTTACCATGACCCGCCACGCATCAGTTTTCGGATGTTGACTATGTATTATTTTTTTACCTTTTCGAACGTCATACCGACGGTTTGGACTCCGCGCTGCGAGTGGAGAATCTCCGCATGGTTCTTCAATTTTTTCTTATTTCATTGATTTTACTTATATTGTATCCTCTTATTGGTAGTATCATTTCTTGGTGTTTGTGAAAACAATTTTGGTACTTGCTTTGTTTTTCTTTTTGGTATTTATTTTTAGTGTGCCTTTCGCTTTTTATCCGCCCTTTTGTGTTGCTATTTTTGCTTCTAGTGCTTTCTTTGTTCTTGTTGTTTGCTTAAGGGTAGGATAGACGTCGTAGATAGCGATGGTCATCTGAGGTCATGTCTCTCTGGCTTAGGAGGGGTAGACGGGTGTAGAGGGACTAGGAGATATGATAGATTAGCGGGCACCCGTAGGATTAGGGTGGGTAGTTGGGTTGAGACTTTGTTGGTATATCAAAGTGTATGCGGAATCTACACTTTGATACTCTAGAAGTATTTAGCAATGGAACAGTACCAACAATGAATATATCATAAACTGCTTCAATATTATTGATAATACGAGTACTCTTAATTAGTACTAGGGTTACAAACCTTGAAGCTATTACAATCTTTCTCTAAGATGTATTCGTCTATCTCTTAAGCGTATGTATCTATGTATGCGTGTGTAAAAACTTAACCTAGGATCTCCTTTTATACACCACAAGGAGTCCTTTACAAGATAACTATCAATTATTATCACATACAAATCTTCCTAAAATATAAAAGATATACATTCCATATTTATCTCAACACATCCTTATCTCCAAGTCAGCAGCTTTGACCATCAGTATTATTAATCTTTCTTCTAGCAGTATTAACTAACTCTGACAGTACTAAGTATGTACTCTCAGTACTAACTCCATTAGTACTGTTAGTTATACCTTGGCAGTATTAACTCTTGTGAAGATTCATTCCCAACAGGCTATTTGGTTTAATCCTAGAAATTTATCAGTTGAACATGTTCCTCCATCTAAACCCATAGTATTATCATTGTGGTCTCGAGTGATATACCATGCCAAGTTCTAAAGTCCACTACATCACCGACACACTTATAATTTTGTGGAATTTTTAGTAAGTAGTTGGAAACAGAATAGGCTTAATTCTCACAATATGTATCAAGGGTTATAGTGCGCTAGGTAATGTAACTAGTGAGTTTTACAAAAGTCATGCTAATTTTTTTTTTAAATTAACCTATTTTTAAGCTCGTAGCATGTTATTTTGTAAAAAGGAATACAAGTATGTTCTAATTCTCCATCCCCCAACTTAAATTATACAACGTCCTCATTGTATAGATAAAACGATTAAATAATTAGGGAAATAGAATTAGAACAGAAAACTTCCTGATGTTTTGCTCGTGATAATTCTCCAAGATGGGTTCTTGAGCAAAAAGTGTGTTGACTAGGGCTTCAGCATGCCCGAATGAGTTCAACACATGTCCTTTTTAGAATATACCATATCATAGTTTTAGCAAGGTCCTGCATAAAAGATTAGAAGACAAGTGGAATTTCTATCTCGCTATAATCGTACAAGAAAACAATTAAACACACGACTGTACAGAGATCAATACGTTGTATCCCAAACCCTAGGATACGCTATATTGTTCGTGTAAAAACAATTAAATACTGGAAATTAAATATTTAGTTTTAAAAACTAATAACGTCAAGACATATCTATACGCCGTATCCAGAGGGGTTCGATATGCCGTATAGAGTGTCTGGGAAGACAGACTCGTGCAACAAACAATTAAAATGTGACTAATAATTAAAATGATCAAGTTGTCTCTCAGGAAGCACTTTGGTTTCAGCTGGTCTTTAAGTTCGACCTTTTTCCTCCTCCAATTAACTTGGTGTGATGTACGGTCCATCCTTCATCCTTTTTGTGAAAGATTTATTTTGTAGTTCAGGTAATAACTCCTTACTGAGTTTGAATTTCACTTCGCTTTCGTCCCTTGGTTCAGCAGGATTTTGTTCTTGAGCTTTATTTGGAATAGGTTTAGCCATTGCTCGTCAAGCGGTTTCTTGAAATTAAGCACAAATAATCAGTAGGATGTGCCCTTAGGGAAGGGAACACATAAATCAAGAAATCGAAAACAAAAAATTGCTTTTGCTACTGTATCAGTTAACAGATACGCCGTATTCTATTAATTAGAATACGTCGTATAGGTCTATTGAATTCCAGTACGCCATATAGAGTTTACAAAATACGCCGTATTGTTGGAGAACAGATACGCCGTTTAGACTATAAAACTTAATATGTTGTCCTGCGCAGAAGGTTTGATACGTCATATCCAACTGGTGAATACGGCGTATCAGGTGATCAGTCAGAACAAAATACTATTTAAAAATAATTAAATGCGAGAATTTAAACAAACAATTTAAACACACAATACGAATAAATACAAACAGAATTTTAAATAATTAAATTACACTAAACTAAACTATATAATGGTTAAAAAATACTAATAAGAATAAGGTTTAATAAATTCACTCCCCGGCAACGGCGCCAAAAACCTGATGTGCTGTCATGTAGGGTCAATTATTTGATTATCAAGTTTTAAATTTATATTTAGCCGACAAACCTAAAACAACACTTTAACGAGCAGTGTACCCGGTCAAGATGGAGTTCGCGGTAAGTAGGTTGTCGAACACTAAAAGTGGAACATTAATCCTATATTCTATTAGTATTATAATTAGTCTATTTATTGGTTAAACCTATGCTATATATGTTGTCTAATGATATGGGGGTTTTCAGCTTGAGAGACTTGTATAGGTTTGGTGGAAACAAATATCAATTCAATACACAATAAACACAAAAGAAGAAAATCAGAAGATAGAAAAGCGGTACAAGCCAAATGATAGAAAACTATATTAGCCATATTAAATCCAGTTCAATGTCGGTTTGTTTGTTTTAGTGCAATGATTTACTTATCTCAAAGCGGCATATCATTCTTAAGACATAGGCGGGACATCATCCTAAGACCTAGACACGATTAATCTTGTCACAATTAATGCATCCGCATAAAGCATCCTTTAGTTTAATTATAATCTATCTTATAGAATCAAGCAGTAATGATCCTGTCAAAACCCTAGCCCATTGGGACTTTACCCACTTATTGCTTGACGGGTTATTATATATGGTAGTACATATCTCGGTCTTTACAATAAATTAAGAAATACTTGTTGGAAAACTATACAGGTCACCTACCGGTCCAATTATGCTCATAATTAAAAGGTAAAGATAGAACGTTATTTGTGATCATATTGGTCCAGTAATATAAAACACGATATGGAGAGATATCCTAGTATCTAGATTACTTTTTAGATATCACTAGACCCAGTTGAATGATAGATCACATATTCAAACACATAAACAAGTATAAGGGTGATAAACAGTAATTAACATTCAACGATAAATTAAGAAAATCGATTTATACAAACCAATATTAAACTTTCATTAAGATGGCTAATCCCGAGGGTATTACGCACAACAACATTGTAATTTACAAGGCGTAATTACAATTGAAATCAAACGATTAAGAGAGTAAAAATTACACGATGTCTTCTATGGATTCGTGATCAATGCTTGACCTTGGTGGCTGTTCTTCTCTTCTAAAATTCGTCTTCAATGAGTATGGTATAAAGAATATGATATTGCACACTGAAAACTCGTTTTTAAGTCTTCTATTTATAGTGTCTGAAAAAGACTCGATACGCCGTATCTAGCTAGGCCAATATGGCGTATAGGCCTGGATTCCTTAGAGTGCGCACTACGTTCCATTCAAATCTGTGACTTTCATTTCCATGTATATTTTTTCCGTATCTTTGAATAGTTATCTTGATGGATACGGCGTATGAAAGCAGAGTGATACACCGTATTGGGTATTGGTCAAACGTGCTTTCTTGTGAAGTTGAGGCACTGGTACGCCGTATCTCTTTTGCTGGATACGGCGTATTGGTCAGAAAATCAGCAATCTTTGAATGTCTTCATTTTAGCTCCAAATTATGCGCCTTTTCGCTTATCTTCACAAAACACTCTTGAATTACTGAATTTATAAACTTTAAAGCAAATTATAGTACTATATATGCAATAATTATATAAAAGTTGGGCAAAAAAAACAGATGGATAATGATATTATAAAGGGACGTTTTTGATGTCATAAAATATCCCCCCACTTGAATCCATACATGTCCTCAAGTAGTCTTTAGAATCAAGTTTTGAAAAGGTATCCCTTCCACGAAGTTAAGGATTTTCAAGTTTAAGCATCGTTTTGTTCTAATCACTTGTACATAACCAAGCTCCTCAATATATTATAGAAATGAAACAACACTCAGTTCAACTAAAACTTTCTAGGGTGAAACATTTAATTGGTACGCTTAATTGTTGGGTCGTGATTAGTTTCATATAATAAGCTTGGCAAGGATACACATCTCCACCGCTAGAGCTAAGAAGGAAAAAGTCAAAAGATAAATTGGGTTAAGAAGGCTTAAGGTTGATCATTCAATAGTCTTTCACCATAAGTACCTCACCGACTAGGTTGCTGAAACCCACTATTGCAGCCTCTAACGACAGAATAGACAAGTATGATTCGATCACATCCCCGTTCGTGTTTAACCAGTGGTTAGGGTGAAGAACAATATAGGGTAGGGAGCTTCTAACTTTCACCTAAAGTCGTCATCCAACAAGGCAGCTGAGACACGCATACATGGCCGTAACGACGGAATAGACATGCATGCTCGTACACATCCTTGTTCGAGTAGATCTTAAGGTTAGTTGATAGGAAAGGTAAGTAAATGGTTGTTAAATAAAATTCACAAAACAAATAGATTAAAGCCAACAAATAAGGTACGGTTTCTAGTAACTTTCCTCGACCGTTCCATGATAAAGACTCGAACATATAGACAAACGCCTCAATCATAGAAATGACAAAGACAACCTAAGTTGGCGTTCCCATAACTGTCAACTTCCCTTACATCCCGCTCTTTACATACTTTTACAGACTAGGTGGTGATATCGGCCACTTTTTACAAGACTTTACATCGTTGATTTTTGTAACGTATCAACGAATAATCGATTCTTCTAAATAATTCCTTCGGTATAAACTTCTTTTAAACCGACTATTTTTCTTCCTTCTTTTTTTCTGCTTTTTCCATTTTTTTGCAATACATCATAAATCTCGATGTAATTTTACCGTCTTCACTATCATAATTCATCCGGATAATAAATTTTTTTCCTTGTAACGTTTCTTCTTTGGACATGATTCATAATCGCGAAAGTAGCAAAACACACGAGCTACATATTTTTCCCATTGCATTGTGCAATTTCCCGACCATTACAGAGAGAGAAAATTTCACTTTGATGCAGGAAATACAAAACTTTACACGAAAGCAACTAGCAACTTTGATAAGAATAGGCTTAATCTACACGGTAGGCTAAGGTGTAAAGGTGTAACAAAACATATAATGTTTGGTGTGAAAAAGACAAGAATGGCTCAACAGGTTGTTCTATGGGATCTTACTCTAAAAGTGAGAGTAAACAAAGGGTTACACGGGGGTTTAACTAACCAGTGTAGTTAGTTAATTTTATGACATGTAGGATATTTGGTTTAATCCTATAAATTTATCAGTTGAACATGTTTCTCCATCTAAGTCCATAGTACTCATCATTGCGGTCTCGAGTGATATACGAGGCCAAGTTCTAAAGTCCACTACATCACTGGCACACTCATAATTTTGTGGAATTTTTAGTAAACATTTTGAAGCGGAATAGGCTTAATTCTCACAATATGCATCAAGGGTTATAGTGCGCTAGGTAATATAACTAGTGCTTTTTACAAAAGTCATGCTAAAAATTTTTAATTTGGCCTATTTTTAAGCACTTTTAAGCACGTAGCATGTTATTTTGTAAAAAAAGAGGACAAGTACGTTCTAATTCTCCATTCCTCCACTTAAATTATACAACGTCCTCGTTGTATAGATAGAACAATTAAATAATAAGGGAAATAGAATTAGAACGGAAAACTCCCTGATGTTTTGGCTGTGTTGGATTCTCTCAAGGTGAGAGCTTGAGCAAAAAGTGTGTAGACTAGGCGGCTTCAAATGCCTGGTTAAGTTCAACACATGTCTATCTTGTGCAGTGTACCCATAAAGATGGAGTTTCGCGGTAAGTAGGGTGTCGAACACTAAGAGTGAAAATTAATCCTATATTCTATCAGTATTTTAATTAGTCTAATTGGTCTAAGTTAATTCTAATTACTGGTTAAACCTATGCTATATTACGTTTCTAATGATTCGGGGGTTTTTAGCCTAAGGAGACTGGCACAGGTTTGGTGGACAAATATCCAATTCAATACACAAATTAATCACAAACGAGAAATTTAGAGATAGGAAAGCGTCAAGCCAAATGATAGAAAAACTGTATTAGCCATATTAAATCCAGTTCAAATGTTGGTTGTTTGTTTTCAGTGCATTGATTTAATTATTCGCGATAGCGGCATATCATTCCCTAAGACGTAACGGGACATATCCTAAGCCTTTGACACGATTAATCCTGTCACAATTAACGCATCCGCATAAAGCATCTTTTAGTTTAAGTATAATCTATCTTAGGGAATCAAGCAGTGGTGATCCTGTCAAAACCCTAGCCTATCAGGACTTTACCCACTTATTACTTGACGGTGTTTTATATACAGGTAGTCCATTGTTCGAGTCTTTACCAATTAAGTAAGTGTCTTAACTAGTTGACATTATACGGATCAAATAACGGTCAAACCTAAGATCATAATTAAAAGGCAAAGATAGAACGTTATTTGTGATCATATTGGTCCAGTAATATAAAACATGATATGGAGAGCTATCCCAGTATTTAGATTACTTTTTAGGTATCACTAGACCTAGTTGAATGATAGGTCGCATATTCAAACACATAAACAAGTATAAGGTGATAAACATAATTAAACAATCAACGATTAATTAAGAAATCGATTTTAAACAAACCAAACCTTAAACTTTCACAAAGATGGCTAATACTCGAGGGTATTAGTCCACAACCATTGTAATTATACAAGCGTAATCAAACAATGAAATCGATCCGATTAGAGAAGTATAAATGAATCGATGTCTTTTATGGATTCGTGATCAATGCTTGACCTTGGTGGCTGTTCTTCTCTTCTAAAATTCGTCTTCAATGAGTATGGTATAAAGAATATGATATTGCACACTAAAAACTCGTTTTTTGAGTCTTCTATTTATAGTGTCTGAAAAAGACTCGATACGCCATATCTAGCTAGGCCAATACGGCATATAGGGCTGGATTCCTTAAAGTGCGCGCTACGTTCTCAATCAATCAGTGATATCATTCCTAATTTATATTTATTACCGAATCTTTGAATAGTTATTTTGATGGATACGGAGTATGGAAGCAGAATGATACGCCGTATTGGGAATTGGTCAAACGCGCTTTCTTGTGAAGTTGAGGCGCTGATACGCCGTATCTCTTTTGCAGGATACGGCGTATTGGTCAGAAAATCAGCAATCTTCGAATTTCTTCGTTTTAGCTCCAAATTAAGTGCCTTTTAGCTTATCTTCACAAAACACTCCTGAATTACCGCATTTATAAACATTAAAGCAATTAAGTACCAAATCATGCAATAATTATATAAAAATGGGCAAAACAGATGGGATAAATGATATTAGAAAGTGACTTTATTTGATGTCAGCAGAGCCCTAGCCGAACCTTTATTAAATAAGCCCTAGTTACCGAACTAGGGTTTGATATTTTTTAGGGCTTTCTAGTTGGTTTCAAGGCAACAGATTTAATCATTAGTACTCATTAACCAATAAAGTTTTGAACTTTATTCTTAGTTTGCTTAAAGATACAATCTTTTCATCACTAAATCACTAAAACAACAACAAACAAACCACACAACACTTCCTTTTCATCGAAAATGACCCGTAATATCATTTCATACAAAGACTACACACTCAATTCATCAATGGCTACAATGGCAGAGAACGCTATTGCAGCAGGTGCTGAAAACCGACTCCTAATGCTTGAAAAAACCATGTATGATGGTTGGAAGACTCATATTTAGCTTTATATTAAAGGAAAGGAAAATGGTGAAATGTTACTTGATTCAATCACAAAAGGTCCTTTTCAACTCAAGGAAGAGATTATTGTTCCAAGTGTCGATGGTACTACAGAAGAAAAACGTGCACAAACAGTTGAAGATCTTTCTCCTAAAGAAAAGTTACGATGCGATAGTGACATCAAATCTATCAATATACTTCTTCTTGGGTTACCAGTTAACAGTTACACTCTTTAACAACCACTATCAGACTGCAAAAGAAATATGGGATCGGGTCAAAGAATTGATGGAAGGCACATAGATGACACTTCAAGAACGTGAGTCAAAGCTATATGATGAATTCGATAGATTCACATCTGAGCCTGGAGAATCAATTTACTCATACTACTTGAGATTTGCTAAACTAATCAATGATATAAACATCATCAAGATGTCTATGTTAAAGATGCAAATTAATATGGAGTTTGTGAATCATCTTCAACCAGAGTGGAGTAGGTTTGTCACTGTTGCTAAGCAAGCAAGAGATCTGTATGTAGTAATATTTGATCAGTTGTAAGCTTTCCTCAAATACAATGAGAAAGATGCTAAAGAAGTTCATGAAATGTGACAACGATTTTCGGATCCACTTGATCTAATTGCCAACACCTACAATTCGCCTTCATCTTATAACAGTCAGAGATTACATTATTAACCATATCCATCTTATCAACCAAACACTCCATTAACTCAACAACAAATCATTCATTCACCTCCACAACAAAGTTATGAACCACCTGTTGTTCCACAATAGAAAACTGCACTACCAACACAACCTGATTCCGGATTTGTTGTACCATTATTCCTTCCAACTAATGATCTGATAGCTAGTCTCAACAAAGCTATGTTGTTTCTCAGTTCAGCTATGACCTTAAAATATCCACCTACAAACAACCAACTCAGAACCTCGTCTAATCCAAGAACTCAAGCTATAATTCAAAATGGCTTCTGAACAACACGGTTCAGGACCTGAACTTTAAGGGTTGACTTCTGGACACATTAGTTCAGGACTCGTGCAAAACCAGTGTTGATAGAAATAATGCCTAAAAACGTTATTAATATTTTTTGACCTCTCTACATTTTGATAATCACAAATGTAAAAAACTTTCAATGAAAAATTAAATGTAAACAAGTAATTAGTCGTAAATTTCCATTTCAAATTTTTAATCACTTAAAGGTATAAATAAATAAATGCTTTAAAGTTTATTATTGCAGTAATTATGGAGTCACTTGTGAAGAAGAAGAAAAAAGGCGCAATTCTAGAGCTTAAACAAAGACATTTGAAGAATACTATTTTCTGCACCTATACGCCGTATCCAGCAATGAAGATACGGCGTATCAGCGCCAGCTCAGCACAAGAAACGCATAATGATCAATTCTCGATCTGCCGTATCCACTACAACCAATACGCCGTATGCACAGCTGTTCATCAGTCAAAGATACGCATTTAATATGATTGATGGTAATTATCTTAATTGATTTGATCTTATCGCGGACTCCAAGGAAATTAACCCCTATACACCGTATCCACTTATCCCCATACGGTGTATCCAGACGTATTTCAGACACTATAAATACAAGACTTAAAAACGAGTTTTAGTGTGCAATATCACATTCTCTGTATAGTATACAAGTAAAATCGAATTTCTCAAGCCAAGAAGAGCAGGCAAGGTCGAGCACTACTCCTAATTCCATAGAAGACATCGTGTAATTCTTACTTTCTTAATTATTCGATTTTTAATTGTTTGATCACGTTTGTAATAATGACAATGATTGTGGGCTAATACCCTCGGGTATTAGCCATGTTAATAAAGATTATAATGTTTAGTTTGTTTTAATCCGGCTTTGCTTAATTTATCGTTGTTGTTTAATTATGTTTATCGCCTTATACTTGTTTATGTGCTTGTATATGCGACCTATCATTCAACTGGGTTTAGGGAGACCTAACCAGTAACCTAGATGCCATGATAGCTCTCCATGTTGTGTTCTATATACTCGGACCAATAGGATCATAAATGACACCTTATCATTACTCTTTGATTATGAGCTTAGTTGACCGGCAGGTGACCCGATAATTATTAAACCAGTATTGTTCATTTATTAATTGGTATTGATTTTGGTGGTGGACTACCGGTGTATAGAACAACATCAAGCAATAAGTGGGTAAAGTCCCGATGGGCTAGGGTATTAACAGGATCACCACTGCTTTAATTTCCTATGGTAGAATATAATTAAACTTAAGGATGCTTTATGCGGATGTGTTAATCGTGACAAGATTGTTCGTGTCTAGGTCTTAGTAAGAAGTACCGCCTAAGTCTTTAGAATGATATGCCGCCTCGAGATAAGCAGCCATTGCACTAATTAAACAAACCAGCATTTAATCAGATTTAACATGGTTAATACAGTTTTCTATTATTTGGCTCGTTTCGCTCTTTTGTCTTGTGTTTATTTGCTTTAGTATGTATTATGCTTAGAATTGATATTTGTCACCATAAACCTGTACCAGCCTCTCAGGCCGAAAACCCTCCTTTTACCTCTAGTAAATATGTATAGCATAGGTTTAACCAGTAATTAGACTAATCTAGATAGAATAAAATACTGATAGAATAATATGTTATTCTCACTTTAAGTTCGACACCCTACTTACCGCGAAGCTACATCTTGACCGGGTACTCTGCCCGTTAAAGTGTTGTCTTTAGGTTAGTCGGCTAAATATAAATGTAAAACCTGATAATTATAATTAACACCTATACAACGACACATCAGCCAGTCAAGGCAATTGTTTTGCCTCAAGATGTCCCGAGTACATCTGACCATCGTCTAATCGAGCTCTAAAATCAAGTCCAACGCTTGATGGAAGCTTATCTTGCTCTGACACAACCTACTCAAGTGAACAAAGTCACTACCTCATGTAAAATCTGTAGTGGTCCTCACGACACTCAGTATTGCATGGAAGATCCCGAACAAGCCTTTGTTAAATACGCATCTTCGCGTACCGATGAAGCGAGAGGTAAGTGGTATACCTTCAATCCCGAGCAAAACAATCTTGGTGACACCTATAATCCATCATGGAGAAGTCACCCAAACCTTAGGTGGAGACAACCCCAAAATTCTCAAAATAATTTTTCAAACCCACCTAACCGGTTTCAACCCAACGGTTTGATCCCAAACCATTCCTTCAATAACCGTCCTCAAAGCTTTAACAATCAATCAAATCTTGAAGGATTGGTATCCAATTTCATGGCATCTCAAGACGCTAGACTGTCCAAGTTTGAAGCTGATTTCAAACAACAGCAGAATGAGATGACCAACAAAATTGATACAGTATTGAAGGCCATCATCGATCGAATAGCAGGAGCACTACCTAGCGATACGGTTAAGAACCCGAAACTGAGTACTTCCCCAGTTTTGTCTGTTCGTTCTTACCCAAATATGGACCCATAATGCTCAAACCATATCCAAGGTTCGATCAACGCCGTCACAATCTATTCCGAGAAACAAAGTGACTCCTATAATGAGAAAGCAAAAGAGAATGAGGAAGAAGAAAAGGACAGCTCGGAAAATATCCATGTCAACCCTTCCACACCGCCCGATCCACCAGTTGCATTCATCACCGAAAAAGTCCTCAAATTCAATTCATTCTTCGAATCGCTCGGATTGGTTCCTCAATCATCCGACACCGAGGTCGTTTGCACAAAGGGGGACGATGGAGAAGTCATGTTCATTAAGTTAATTAGAAAGAATGATGACTCTAGCGAAGGAGAACCTGAAGAGGAAGGGAGTACAACAACCGAAGGGGTAGGAGCAGAATATTTTGACATATTCCTAACTAGGAGTGAACTCGCATATACGAAGCTTAACCTCATGTGTAGCCCAATCCCTTTGATATTTCTAAAGAACCCCATCATCACGGAAGGGTGCCCATCAAACCTCAAGATACCATGCAACATTGGGCATGTGCATGTGGAAAAAACCTACATTGACCCTAACTCCCCTCTAAACCGAATGGTGTATAATTGGATCATGAAGAGAAAACTTGACCCTAGGGAAAACTCGAATAGAGGAGTTGGAAATTTCACAGGAAGGATCAAGGGAATGCATGTCTTCTTAGGAAACTTTACCTATATCGTAGACTTCATGATTGTTGAGGATATTAGTTCAATTATAGCCCTTAGGTTGTCACAAGTGGTACTATGGAAACCTTTTGTGGAAATATCCAACATGACTTACGACCCACCCGAAGGTGTTGTAAGATTCACTAACGGGACCGATGAAGTTGCCTATAAGATGCCTCATATGATAGAACAGTACAACTCACTGTCAGACTTAGAAAAAGAGCACACAAAATCAGTCTACCTTAGGAATGAAGAAGACAAGAGAAGAGGAGTGGAGTATGTAATGAGCAAAATATTATGATTTTATAAGGAATGCTTAGAGCTTGGACCCGAATATGTGACTGGAATGGACGATAAAGGAGAAGTCACGTAAGGACATGTGACTTCGAGTCTAGCTACAAGACTCGTAAATAAAGAAAAGCGCTTTTTGGGAGGCAACCCAATATTTACTTTTCCCGCATATTAGGAGTGTCTTGTGTTTTAATTATTTATTCTTTGTTTTATTATGTTTGAATTATTTTGTAATCATGCTTTGTTTGTTTGTAACTTCATCTTATTTGCAACAAAATAAGTGTAGGGGAAATATCCGGTTGTTGAACACCCAATTTCAAACTCATTTGAAAAAATTGTTTTGATTAATCCGCGTCAGTTTGGAGTCATATGATTGGAATTATTATTCTCAGGTTTATGCAGCATTTTGTACAGGAAAATAACTTATAAGAATGAGTGCAGTATATTTCATCAAAAATGGAAAATGAGTTTTCACAGAGTGTGGAGACAGCGTCACGATTTGCACGCGATGCCATCACCGCGACACCTGTGACGGGGTCAGGATATTCATGACGGCGTCAAACGCCCAGTTACAGGAAAACTAAAAAATTTTAAGTATTTTTGAAAATAAAACTTGTACAACACTTAAGAAAGTTGTAATTCTTTTATAAACCTGCAAAACCATGAGTTTAACAATTCTCTCATCCTATCTTTACCGCTTTGTAGAGTCAACCCTAATTTCACACTGTATATTATAATATCGCACATTTATGCTTGGTGTAGTTGTCTTTGTCTTTGATTATATGTTATATTTGATGAGAAGAAGCTTGGAAGTTCTTAGAAAGTTTCATTGTATGATTCTTAAAGGATGATTTAACCAATTATCGCATGTTTCTTCTCCATTATTGAGCAAACCAGGGGAGTACTAGTTTCTTTTACTTGTTTTCTTTTCCTTTTAATTCGTTCTTACGGGTACTTCTATAGAACATTGAGGACAATGTTCAACTTAAGTTTAGGTGGAAAATAAGCCTTAGAAACTATTCTTTCATTTGCCAGGTAATATATCGAAACATAGCATAAAAAGGTAATTTTGACCAAAATTTAAAATGATTTATGACACATACCGACGAAAACCGAGTATTAAATAGCGTATACAAGGTAGGAATGTATATGACTAGCACAAAAACCCTCAGAATTCCACCCCAAAAATGTGAGGTTCGCCTTTAGATCTATAGGAATTCGGGTAAATGTAAGGTTCGCCCTTAGATGAAATACCTTTAGCTTGTTCGAGTTAAGGAGTGAGCAATCATGTGTGTCTATTTCGTCGTTATAGGTGTGTATGCATGGTTTTGTTGCCTTTTCTGGAACATTGGTATCAATTACTTTAGGATTATGAGAGTGTACCGGTAGTATATTAAATTCTAGAACTTGTTTTTGTGATGCATCACGAGACCAGATAGTAAGTGTTAGGATTTGCTTGATAAGAGGCATTAGGATTAACCCATGTTTTAAACCTGTAATTGTTATGATGGTCACACCGATCATATAACTATCCCACACCCTTGCCATGCACTCATATTTAGTGCAGGATACCCCTAGTACAACCCTCCGATCCTATCATCTTTCACGGTTCTCGTAATTTTCTAGTTAAGCCGGACTATTAATGAAGAGCATTGTCACCCTTAAACCAATCGTTACACCCAAATCGCTTTAGCCCACCTTGTATGTACTCATTTTAACTATATTTTTGTTTTAACCCAAGTTAATTATTTCAGTACATGGTTGCTAAGTCCTTATCCTTGTAAATACTGTTTTGGGACGATTAGGATTCATGGTAGTATTTATTTTGCGGAAGAATGGGGAAGAAAAGTTAAGTCAATACCCCCATATATTTGTTAGATGATCTCCATGTTATTTTGATCCACCTCAAATCGGGTCATTAGTTAGATTGTAAATATCGAGCATGTAAAAGCTCAAGTGTAGGGGTACGTGTTATAAACCCCAAGTTATGATGTATTATGTTATTCAAAAAAAAGAAAAGAAAAAGAAAGAGATTGATGTAGAGTTGTGTAGAGTTTGTATATCTTCGTCCGAGTCTTGGCTTAGCAACCAAACCAAAGTGTATTCGTGTAAATAATTAGCTAACCCTTCCACTCCAAATTCACCCAAAGCCACCCAAATGTATCCCATCCGTTTCCGTTTCCATTATATGTTATCTTACACCTACACCCCACAACCCTTTAAAAAGACCTCTTAGATAGTAATGAATAATGCTTGCGCCTAGCGGTGGAGGTTTGATCCTTTACCAAGCCTATGGTAATTTATATGCTATGACATGTAATGAGTGTTGATTTTCTGTTTCCCCTTTATGTTATAATTTATTATACACCCGGGTAAAAGAGAGAATCCTAAACACTTATGTGAGGTGCTAGTATATACTTTCTGTGCTTTTAATTACAAGTTCTAGAAGGTTGTGTTGTAAAATACTTTTAAAGAGTAGGTAAAATGACCCTCATATTGCTATTGTCTAGGTAGAAAAGCCTATTTTCTTGAGGACAAGCAAATCCCAAGTGTAGGGGTATTTGATGTGGTGTCATTTTATACAAATTTTCGGGGTCGTTTAACCCCATAAATCGTGTATTTATATCCAAAATAGGTACTTAATCGTTCCTTTTTAGGTATTCAGCATTTGGAAGGCATTTGGAGGAAATACACGTAACTTGGGCTCATTTTTAGAAGAAACGGACAAAACTACAAACCTATGCCAACATCTCTTAAGAATTTCTACTTAGAAACTGGAGATGGCGTCACAGATTACACGTGACGCCGTTACAACTCATCTCAAGACGGCGTCACAAGATCTCCAGACGGCGTAAGAATGCACAACCCAACCCATTATCTAGAATATTCTATTCATGACGGCGTCACAATTAAAACGCGACACCGTCACAACGATTGATTTTCCTATATATACAAATCTGTTTTTAGGATTTTAAGTGTGTTACTTTAGAGTAAAAGAAATGGACGAACCTTAGTTCGTTTAACAGCTGTAAGGGACGATTTTAGGGCCTCAAAACCCTATTGTACTTCCTTCAATTCATGTTTTAATCAAGTAAGACTATCTTAATCATTCAATATATCTTGTTGTGTGATTCTGATATGTTCTTACTTTATCTTTAACATGTTTGGCTAAACCTTTTATTGTGTTTATTTATGATTGTATGAAACCTAGGATGTAGATCTTAGTGATGTTGCTTCTTATGATGAAGATGCATGTTAGGTCTTAGAAAACCAGCATTTGTCTGTATCGTTGTTGATATGTCTAGGAAAACATGATTGTGTAAAAAGGATACCATCGGGTAACAGTCTTCATACTACCTTGCCACTTATATGGTTGACCCACTCTTTATGTATTTCAATTGCATTTAATATACTCTTATAGGCCTTGTAATAGTCTTCATACTATCTTACTTGTGCGTTGCCTTAACGGAATATTTAATAGACGGCGAGTTCGTGTAATTCGTTCATGATTTAGAAAATAATTACATAGATCATCACAAGTGTGACAAAGCAACAACACTAGGAGAAGCAATCTAAGGAGTAATACATGATTAAATAAACACAATCTTTTATTATATAGTTATCACCAGTAGCTTAGTTTATATTTAGTTTAATAGCTAAAACCAACTAACCTCTCAAATATATGATTTTACCAGCTTTCCTATAAATACAAAAATACAAAAAGAATCTTCTCTCAACCCTAAGAATTTTGTTAGACCATGATCAAACCTTCCCAACCTATTCCCCTAGAGAATGATAACAACCCTCGAGTCCTGCCTATACTACAATACAACGATTAGGTACACTGCCTAGGGAGTTGTAAAACTTCTTGTAGAAGTCCCTTATGACAACCGCTACAAGTTTTTGGCGCCGCTACCAGGGAATAGTTAGGTTCTGATCATAGTTTAGCTTTGTTCTACTTGCTTGAATCCTTTCAAGTAAGATTTAATTTCCGCATATTAGCTTTCTCGTTGTCTATCTTTTCTTTGTGTTATCTGTTTCGTAACCCATTCTCGTCAACCACCATGGGAGACGAGAATCCTATCCGCACTCTAGGAGACTACTCTAAACCTAGCCACAAGGGCTATAGGAATACCATTGAGCTCCCTATAGGGAACAACATGGTACCTCTTCGATCTGACACCATCCGGTTGGTGCAAAACGGATGCTCATTCCACGGACTTTGGTCCAAGGATCCAAACCAACACCTCAAGGATTTCCTAAAACTAGTGGACTCACTTGACATTGATGGTGAAAATAGGGAAAGAATACGCATGTGTTTATTTCAATTTTCCCTTCGCGACTAAGCTAGCAATTGGCTTGAACGTCTTCCAGCAGGATCCATCACCACATGGGAGGATCTTACTACCTTATTCCTTGCTCAATTCTTTCCACCGTGAAGGACCGCAAAACTCCGCAACGATATCTTGATGTTCCAACAACGTCATGGAGAATCTCTATCCGAAGCATGGACTCCTTTCAAGGACTTACTACAAAAGTCCCTCATCATGGCATCAATCATTGGCTTAAAATCTATTTTTTTTATGATCGTGTCTCCTTTCATCTTAAGTGCGAGATTGATCGCTCAGCCGGCGGCAAACTTCGCAATAAGAATGCCGACAAATCTTAGGAAATCATTGAGAACCTCGCCTTTTACGACCATGAGGGTTGGAATGACACGAAAGAATTCGTCAAGCGGTCAAGGCTATTTCTACACCTCAAGGCATCTTAAAAACGCCTGACCAAAGACTTCTTGAGCTCGAAGACAAGATTAACTTCTTACTAAAGGGATCGTGACCAACCCTTAGGAGCTCAACAACCATCCCTCATGCCTATGCTGATATAGTCCATTCCAACCCTCACCCGCAAAGCCATAACGAGCCATCTAAGCCGAATCCCTTTACTTTCCGTGAACGTATAGGTCCAATCCCTCAAACCCAAGCATTAAGGACTACTTTTGAGGATCGATTAAGGGACTATATGGCAGCACACTCCGAAAGAATGGAAAGATTTGAGAACGCCATTTTTAAGCAACACGAGGAGATCAACGACAGAATGACTGAAATGTTCAGACTTCTCAAGGAACTCACGACCAGCAGAGGCCCTAAAAAAGTATTGATAAGGGAAGAAGCCAAATTCCCTGTCACTAAGAACGTAAACTCTATCTCTCTAGCAAGAGGAGAGGAAGAAAAGAGTGGAAAGACGGATGAGACACTCGACAACACTATAAAACCTACCATAACAGAAACGGAAATACCAGTGATGGAAGCCGAAAGGAGTAATGAAACTAAAAATAAACCGATAAAAAAGGCTAAAAGGAAAGAAGTGGAAGAAGTACTCAGTTCTTGGCATGTAGAATATTATCTGAAGCATGGGATTAATGAAAAACTAATCGAGGAACTAGTCGATAATAATAGGTTCAATGACTCTTTGTCTAGGGCCCGAGTTAGGAAGATAAAGGGAAAGACATATAATGTGTTACCTCGGGGGCCTATTTATGAAGCGATCCTCAAGAAAAAGATAACAAAGAAGGAGGACATCGAAGGGAATTTCGAAATACCTTGCAGCATAGGGGGCCATAAGCACGTGAACGCCCTCGTCGATCAAGGGTCCGATGTGGATGTCATGCCCTACTCCACTTACATGAAACTTACCGAAGAAAGGCCTACTGAGACAGACATTAGACTCTCACTAGCTAGCCACTCGTACATTTATCTTTTAGGAATTGCTGAGGACGTATTAGTTAAGGTCGCTGAACATGTATATCCTGTAGACTTTATGATTTTGGATATCAAGGAAAACAAAAAGAGGCATTTCATCTTAGGAACACCATTCCTGACAACCGCCAAGGCCGCGATTAAATTTGATAAAGGCACCATAACTCTAAGATTTGGAAAGAGTAAGATAAGTTTCCATAGGATACCTGATTCCTCTTGTATGACCAAGAAAGGAGTCAAGAACGACATAGAGCCCATAGCCCCCACTATGATTGTGAATAGGCTAGTCCTGGAATGGGAAGAAAAGATAAAGCTTCACTTGTAAAGGGAGATGGAGTTTAACCAATGGAGGAGCAAAAATTTCAAAGGCAAGCATCCTACTCTTATTACAACCAAGGGAGGAATGGATGATGAAGGAGAAGTCACGTAAGAACGTGTGACTTCGAGTCTAGCTACAAGACTCGTAAAATAAAGAAAAGCGCTTTTTGGGAGGCAACCCAATATTTATTTTTCTCGCATATTAGGAGTGTCTAGTGTGTTTTAACTCTTTATTGTTTGTTTTATTATGTTTGAATTAGTTTGTAATCATGTTTTGTTTGTTTGTAACTTCGTCTTATTTGCAATCAAAGGTATTTTTCAGCAAAATAAGTGTAGGGGAATTATTCGGTTTTTAGAACCAAATTTAAACATTTGAAAAAATTTGTTTAGATTAATTCGTGTCAGTTTCGAGTCATATGATTGAATTGCTAATTCTCAGGTTTTTATGCAGCATTTTGTACAGGAAAATAACATATAAAAATGAGTGCAGGAAATTTTTCATCAAAAACAAAAAATGAGTTTTCACAGAGTGTGGAGATGGCGTCACGATTTACACGCGACGCCATCACCATGACACTTGTGACGGGGTTAGGATATTCCTAACAGCGTCAAATGCCCAATTACAAGAAAACTAAAAAAATTTAAGTATTTTTTAAAATAAAACTTGTACAACACATAAGAAAGTTATAATTATTTTATAAACCTGCAAAACCCTGAGTTTAACAATTCTCTCATCTTATCTTTACTGCTTTATAGAGTCAACCCTAATTTCACACTGTATATTATTATATCGCACATTTTATGCTTGGTGTAGTTGTCTTTGTCTTTAATTACAGGTTATATTTGATGAGAAGAAGCTTAGAAGTTCTTAGGAAGTTTCATTAGCTGATTCTTGGAGGACGATTTAACCAGTTATCGCATGTTTCTTCTCCATTATTGAGCAAACCAGGGAAGTACTAGTTTCTTTTACTTGTTTTCTTTTCTCTTTATTCGTTCTTACGGGTACTTCTATAGAACATTGGGGACAATGTTCAACTTAAGTGTAGGAGGGAAAATAAGCCTTAGAAACTATTCTTTCATTTGCCATTTGCTTTGTCCTTAAAATGATGGGTAATATATCGTAACATAGCATAAAAAGGTAATTTTGACCCAAATTTTAATTTTTTATGACACATACCAAAGAAAACCGAGTATTAATAGCGTCTCATGGATAGGAATGTATATGACTAGCACAAAAACCCTCAGAATTCCACCCAAAAAAAGTGAGGTTCGCCTTTAGATCTTTAGGAATTCGGGTATCTATTATTGATACCCAAGATAGTTTATACCTTTAGCTTTCTTGAGTTAAGGAGTGAGCAATCATGTGTATCTATTCCGTCATTACAAATGTGTATATGTGGTTTTGTCGCCTTTTCTGGAGCATTGAGATCGGTAGTATATTAAATTCTAGAACTTGTTTTTGTGATGCATCCCGAGACCGCATAGTAAGTATTAGGATTTGCTTGATAAGAGGCATTAGGATTAACCTATGTTTTAAACCTGTAATTGTTATGATGATCACACCGATCATATAACTATCCCACACCCTTACCATGCACTCATTTTTAGTGCAGGATACCCCTAGTACAACCCTTCGAGCCTATCCTTTTTCACGGTTCTCGTAATTTTCTGGTTAAGCCGGACTATTAATGAAGAACATTGTTAACCCTTAAACCAATCGTTACACCCAAATCGCCTTAGCCTACCTTGTATGTACTCACTTTTAGTACATTATTGTGTTTAACCCAAGTTAATTATTTGAGTACATGGTTGCTAAGTCCTTATCCTTGTAAATACAATTTTGGGACGATTGGGATTCATGGTAGTATTTATTTCGCGGAAGAATAGGGAAGAAAAGTTAAGTCAATACCCCCATACGTTTGTCAGATGATCTCCATGTTATTTTGATCCACCTCAAATCGGGTCATTAGTTAGATTGTATATATCGAGCATGTAAAAGCTCAAGTGTAGGGGTACGTGTTATAAACCCCATGTATGATGTATTATGTTATTCAAAAAAAGAGAAAAATAGAAAAGAAAAAGAAAGAGATTGATGTAGAGTTGTGTAGAGTTTGTAGATCTTCGTCCGAGTCTTGGCTTAGCAACCAAACCAAAGTGTATTCGTGTAAATAATTAGCTAACCCTTCCACTCTAAATTCACCCAAAGCCACCCAAATGTATCCCATCCGTTTTCGTTTCCATTATATGTTATCTTACACCTACACCCCACAACCCTTTAAAAGACCTCTTAGATAGTAATGAATAATGCTTGCACCTAGCGGTGGAGGTTTGATCCTTTACCAAGCCTATGGTAATTTATATGCTATGATAGGTAATGAGTGTTGATTTTCTGTTTCCCCCTTATGTTATAATTTATTATACACCCGAGTGAAAGAGAGAATCCCAAACACTTATGTGAGGTGCTAGTGTATACTTTCCGTGCTTTTAATTACGAGGTCTAGAAGGTTGTGTTGTAAAATACTTTTAAAGAGTAGGTAAAATGACCCTCATATTGTTATTGTCTAGGTAGAAAAGCCCATTTGCTTGAGGACAAGCAAATCCCAAGTGTAGGGGTATATGATGAGGTGTCATTTTATACACTTTTTCGGGGTCGTTTAACCCTCTAAATCGTGCATTTATGCCCAAAATAGGTACTTAATCGTTCCTTTTCATGTATTTAGCATTTGGAAGGCATTTGGAGGAAATACACGTGACTTGGGCTCAATTAGAGAAGAAACGAACAAGACTACGAACATACACCAACATCTCTTAAGAATTTCTACTCAGAAGTTGGAGACAGCATCACGGATTACACGTGACGCCGTCACAACCCATCTCAAGACGGCGTCACAAGATCTCAAGATGGCGTCAGATTGTACGACCCAAACCATTATCTAGAATATACTATTTATGACGGCATCACGATTAAAATGCGACGCCATCGCAGTGATTTTCCTATATATACAAACCCGAATTTAGGGTTTTATGTGTGTAATTTAGAGTAAAAGAAGGGGACGAACCCTAGTTCGTTTAGCAGCTGTTAAGGAAGATTTTAGGGCCTCAAAACCCTATTGTACTCTCTTCAATTCATGTTTTAAACAAGTAAGACTATCTTAATCATTCAGTATGTCTTGTTGTGTGATTCTTATCTGTTCTTACTTTATCTTTAACATGCTTAGCTAAACCTTCTGTTGTGTTTATTTATGATTGTATGAAACCTAGGATGTAGATCTTAGTGGTGTTGCTTCTTGTGATGAATATGCATTCGCTGTTGATATGTCTAGGAAAACATGATTGTGTAGAAAGGATACCATCGGGTAACAGTCTTCATACTACCTTTCCCCTTATATGGTTGATCCACTTTTAATATATTTCAAATGCATTTAATATACTCTTGGGGGCCGGGTAATAGTCTTCATACTACCTTACTTTGTGTTTTGCCTCAACGGAATATTAAATAGACGGCGGGTTCGTGTAATCTGTTCATGACTTAGGAAATAATTACATAGATCATCACAAGTGTGACAAAGCAACAACACTAGGAGAAGCAATCTAGGGAGTAATACATGATTAAATGAATACAATCTTTTTATTATATTGTTATCACCATTAGCGTAGTTTATTATTTAGTTTTAATAGCTAAAACCAACCAAACCTCTCAAACATATGATTTTACCTGCTTTCTTATAAATATAAAAATACAAAAATAATCTTCTCTCAACCCCTAGAATTCTGTTAGACCTTGATCAAGCATTCCCAACCTATTCCCCTAGAGAACGATAACAACCCCCGAGTCTTGCCTATACTACTACTACAACGGTTAGGTACTCTGCCTAGGGAGCTGTAAAACTTCTTGTAGAAGTCCCTTACGACAACCGCATCAACCAGCCACTAGCATAATCAGGAGGGTTTTATGTTAAAGAATCTTGATTCAAAAACAAAACTTATAGGAGAGGATAGCGAGTCATTCGACCTAATTTATGATAACTATATTGAATTAAATGACTTGGACACACCTCTAGAGCCCGAGACGAATCAAGATGTTGATTTTGAGGCAACTGTTGTCAATGAACCTGATAATGTTAAAACCAGTTCTAAGTGTTGTTATAAAATGAAATTTTCTTGCACGATTGGGTATAAAAATATTAATGCTGACTTCATCCCTTTCTTGTCCGTTAATTTAATTGCCAAAAGCTTTTATTATTCTATAATTGAGGACAAGGACCATCATGAAGGGAAGAGTCCAGCCGAAACTCTAATAGATGTACTCGTTTTCATTGGAAATTTTTCTATTCTAGCAGGTTGTATCATCATTGACAATGAAGATGAAAAAAGAGATGTTGCGCTCAGCATGCCATTTTTTATGAAATACGTATCATGCCAAAAGATTATGAAGAAATTTGCTCACGGAGACAAGTGCGAGCGAATGATGGATAAATAAAAGAAGAGAGAAAAGAAAAGGTCGAACTTAACGACTAGCTGAAACAAAAATGCTTCCCAGGAGACAACCCGGTCATTTTCAAATTGTTTGAACTATTTTTAAATTGTTCGCACGAGTCTGTCTTCCCAGACACTCCATACGACGTATCGAACCCCTCGGGATACGGCGTATGGATGTGTTTGGATGTTATCAGTCTGTAATTTGATTTCAGTACTTTAAAATTTTTAATTGTTTTTACAGGAACCATACGGCGTATCTTAGGGTTTGGGATATAGCGTATTGATCCCTGTACAGTTGTGTGTTTAATTGCTATCCTGCATTGTAACCATTGTATAACCGAAATAGGAATTTCACTTTGTCTTCTAAACTTTTATGCAGGACCTTGCTATAAGGAAAATCGACGATATGGTATACTCTGAAAAAGACGTGTGTTGAACTCGTACGAAGCATTCTGAAGCCTTGTCAACTCACTTTTGCTCAAGAACTCAAATTGAAAAATCATCCCGAGCAACATATCAGGGGAGTTCCTCGTTCTAATTCAATTTCCCATTTTCTTTATTGTTTTATCTATACAACGAGGACGTTGTATAATCTAAGTGGGGGGATGGAGAATTAGAACGCCTACTTGTCCTTTCTTTTACAAATAACATGCTAATGTGCTTAAATTATGCCAAATTTAAAATTTTTTCTAGCATAACTTTTGTAAAAATTACTAGTTACATGACCTCGCGCACTATAACCCTTAATGCCAATTTGTGAGAATTAAGCCTATTCCGTTTCCAAACGTTTACTAAAAATTCCACAAAAATATGAGTGTGCCGGTGATGTAGTGGACTTTAGAACTTGGCCTGGTATATCACTCGAGACCACAACGATGAGTACTATGGATTTAGATGGAGAAACATTTTTAACTGGTAAATTTCTAGGAATACACCAAAAAGCCTAAATGTTGTAAAATTAACTAACTACACTGGTTAGTTAAATCCTGTGTAACCCTTTGTTTACTCTCATCTTAAGAGTAAGATCCCCTAAAAAAACCTGTTGATCCATTCCTGTCTTTTCCACACCATATGTCTATTTTGTTACACCTTTACACCTTAGCCTACCCTGTAGATTAAGCCTACTTAATCAAAGTTGCTAGTTGCTTTTGTGTAAAGTTTTGTATTTCCTGTGCCAAAGTGAAATTTTCTATCTCTGTTATGGTTGGGAAATTGCACAATGCAATGAGAAAATACGTAGCTCATGTATTTTGCTACTTTCGCGATTATGTATTATGTCCGAAGTGAAGTGTTAAAGGAAAATTTATCAAGAAAAATTATGATTGTGAAGACGGTGAAATTGCACCAAGGTTTATGTTATGAAAAAAAAGAAAAAAAGGGAAAAATAGAAAATACAGCAAAAAAGAGAAGGAAGATTTATAGTCGTTCGCTAAACTTAAACCGATGAAATTCTTGGAAGGATCGATTATTCATGGATAAAATCCAACGATGTATAGTTTTGTATTGAGTGGCTGATATCATCACTTTTGTAAAAGTATGTAAGTTTGGAAAGTAAGGGAAGTTGACCGTTATGGGAACGCCAACTTAGGTTGTCTTTGTCATTTCTGTGATCGAGGCGTTTGTATATATTTCGAGTCTTTATCATGGAACGGTCGGGAAAAGTTACTAGCAACTAACTTATTCAAGCTTAATATATTTGTTTTGTGAATTTTATTTAACAACAATTTACTTCCTATTCATAGCAATTAACCTTAGGTTTTACTCGAACGAGGTTTGGATTGGGTCATGCATGTCTATTCCATCGTTACGGCCATGTATGCGTGATTTAGCATCTTTGTTGGTTTATTACTTTTAGTGAAAACTAGAAGATCCCTACCCTATATCGTTCTTCATCCTAACCTTTGGTTAAATTCAAATAAGGATGTGTTCGAACACACATGTCTATTCCGTCGTTACGGCCGTGTATGTGTGCTTCAGCTGCCTTGTTGGTGTGGTACTATCGGTGAAAGATTGTTAGAATGATTAACCCTTAGCCTTTAATAAAAACCCAATTTACCTTTTGACTTGTTTCTCCTTAGCTCTAGTGGTAGAGA
>BQNB010072394.1:0-32453 GCA_026074375.1 Tanacetum coccineum
CTCCAAGAGACAGAGTATACAGATTGTTGCCTCAAAATCCAGTCAATAGATCAACACCTTCTAGATTACGAATGAAGCATGTATGTTGACGAAAAGCAACTTCAAGGTTCGAATCATAGAATTGCCCAACGGAGAATAAGTTGTGTCCAAGTTCTTCTACGTAGTAAACCTTTGAAATCATAACATTCCCAATCAGATAATCACCATATCCCAATATCTTTGCCACGTGATCATTTCCAAATTTGACAGTACCCAAACATATATTGATGAAATTGGTGAGCTGAGAGCGATCTCTGGTCATATGCTTGGAGCAGCCGGAGTCCAAATACTAGAGAAAAATCTGGACGACCTGCATTCATCAAGAGAGGAAGATAGAACATCAGAAACTATGGATCCCTAAGATTTACTGGGTTCCTTTTTGTTAGCAGATACAGATTTAAGAGCCTTAGATTTGCTAACAGAAACATTAGTTTTAGAGTTCTTAGGTTTTCGTGAGTAAACCAATGTTACGACAGGTTTAGGTGTTTCATTATTTAGAGCGGTTGGTTTCCTAAGGAGCACTTCAGTAGTTGTGTTAATCCTAGTTAAAGGGCACGCATTTCCTACTATAGTGAAGGTCTGACCAGTAGGTCTCCAGATATATCCAATATTTATAAACACCTTTCCTGTTGGTTTCCAAACTTTTCTCTTTGAATTTTTCTTAGCAAATTTAGATTTTACACGAGCATTCACATTATTGATAAAATCAAGAACACAACAATTCAAGAATTATCAGAAAGCATCAAACCATTACATTAACACATTTAAGTTGAAAATTCGCTCATTAGCTTGAATGTTTTGACTTTAGCAGTTCCTTTAGGTGCAACAACACAGTCTTTATTTTTCAAACTAGATTTAACTTTCCTAGGGTGGGCTTCTACTTTATTCTTCTGAGTACTACTTGGTGTTTGCTGAATCTTATCTTTCTTTGTATTGCCTGAAGGTTGTGATCCGCTAGCACTAGTAGACGGTTTTATTCCTGTAGATGACAACATAGGTTTGTTAGAAACTAAGTTTGATGAAGAAGCTATTCTTTGTGTTTGAGTTTCCTTGAGGATGTAACATGATCATTGAATCTAACTCTTTTGTCCTTGTTCTTTGGGGTCACAGCCACTAATTTTTCACCAGAATTGTTGATACTAGGGCAGGTTTTACTGATGTTTGTAAGCAAATCCTGAATTCGTTTAGTATACCTACAGGCAGATTCTAAGGGATGATCTAGTGGATAATTAGCTTTAACATGTTCTACTAGATCCCTAAGAACTGCAACTTCTTCCTGAGTGTGCTTAATATAGGCAGAGTGAGCTGTCCTATTATTCTGACATTTTGGGGTTTTTTGGTTCCAACATCATTCATTAGAATTCTCTGGTTAAATAGTTGTGTTTCGTAATAGCATTATCGACTTAGAGTTTTCTTTATGTTCTTAATTCATCCTTGAGGAGCCGTATTTACCAAAACTTTTTCCTGGAGAACGTTCATTTAATTCAAATATTTCCACAGGACTTTAGATTGACTTGATTAATTCATCCATCACATTGTTCTTTGGATCGGAATAGTGATGGTTTAATCGTGTTATAAAGTTGCTTATTTGTCTGTTTCAAAATGCTCATTCTCAGCAAATATGCTTTGACACCTATGATCAATTCAAAAATTTATTGTTGTATTCTCACTCTAAGTCCTTTTTAATCTTATCCTCATTCACATTTTTTTCACTTTGTGTTTAATTCTCTCTTTTAACTTCTTTATGACCGTTTCTTTCTCTTGGGACTGAGCTTTCAATTCATTTAATTCAAACTATTAATCAAAACTTGGAGCACTTTGATTTGAAACTGAATTGTCCCTTTGAAAAATTTCCTGATTAAGTTGAGTATCAACTTCTAAAGAGATGCAATGTTTTTCAAGAGTGGTAAAACTTTTGAACAGTTTATCGTAAATCTCTTTCAACGAAATCCTTTTTGTTGAGAAGCTCAGTCTTAAGTTTTAGACACTTTTCACATTCATGCACATTCACAGAAGCATTATCCACAGAAGAATTCATAATTATGTTCACAATATCTTTGTTAATGACTTGTTCCAAGAGTCGTTCGTTTTCGTTGAAAACTTGATTCATTTTAACTTCAAATGTTTTTTACTCTAAACGATGTTGTTCCACAGCCTATTCCATTTGATGAAAGACATTTTGGACTTCAGAAAGTTCATCAATCAAATATTGATCGAATGTGTTGAACAAATCCTTCAGAGCTTTTACAAATGGAATTATTTCATCCGTAAAACAAGCTTTTGTATGTTCAAACCTCACGAGCCCTTAGTGATGGCTGTGGCCGTGGTTCTTTCTTTGACAACCACGTCAAAACCAACAAGATGGTGTTTAAGTTTCTTCAAACTCGTATTAACCATGTTGACTTTAGGAAGTTCTTTTGGAACCTCAACTTTGGTGGGTCTACTAGAAAGAGTGAGATCTGGAGAATTCAAAGAATTCTGAGCCCAAAAGGCTTGTTTAGCAGATAAGTCAGTTTGTGGAACAAATCGTGTTTCAAAATCTTAAGAAAGTTGGTTAAGAACATCATAATTTACTGGTGTAGTATTGACTTTCTTTTCTAACATCATAGGATCCTTTTGTTTTAAAAGTATTTTTGAACGGACTTCTTCAGCAAGCATTTAGGGTCTCTTAGGAGTCAGGAATTACAATTGTATATCGTATTCGTAATGACATTTACCATCATAAAAGCTTTGGTTCTAACTGTTGAGCTTTCTTCTGTAAAAATGATTTTGAAAAAAACATGAGCTTGTTTAGTGGTATGATCATGGAAAAACTAAGGTTTCCATTAACATCGTGGAACAATTTGGACAGTTTGATCTCTTTTAATTAAAAACAAATATTTTTCTAGCTGTTTGATCCTCTTTTCTAAAGCAATCTCTCTATCGATGTTCCTAGATTCTTCTTTCTTAAAATCATTTTTGAGAAGAGTAATGTTGTTTTGGCATTAAAGATTCCTTTTCTTTCAAATGTTCTTAATGAGTTTGTTTTAAGATGATCAATTCTCATACAGATGTGCATTGAATCTGAAACGTTATCATTACTTTTAATTTACATTTTGTCCTTTTTTCAAATCTTTAACTTGTTCCTTATATCTTTCAGCTCAGCAGTTAAAGTTCATTGACATCTTTTATTGGTCAGATTAATATGGTTACAATTAACTACTTGGGTTTTTAGTTGTTCAATCAAAGATAATATTAGTGCATCTTTGCTGTGTGAAGAGTTAGAATTTCGAACAGCTGCTTGTTGTGATTCAAATCACATACTAAGAATAAGGAATGATATTGCTATCACTGGTTATTTCAGTCTCTGAATGGTTCACAACATTCGACTGTTCAGAAGACTGCATCGCCTGCACAGCTTGATTAATCATATTGTTATTCACATTATCATGATTGTGTACCTCAGCGAGAGCATCTGAACCATCTGAGAGTAATCTCCTGAGAGAAACTTTGGCAGTGTTGAGTTCATCACAATCGAGTTATATGCATCTTAAATCATCAGCTTGATAAGCAACATTGTGAGTAATGACAGTCTGTGTGGCTTGACCTTCTAGAATTCCTGGATCTGCCAAAAATGTTAGTTCCTCCTCATGTAGAATTTGACCATTTGCTTGAGCTTGTACCAGCAACACTTTATCCTTAAACCACGAATCATCCCGTTTTGTCTTAGGTTTAGTGCACTGTTTAGACATGTGTCCTTCCCTTTTGCAGTTGTAATAAATAACAGTCCTTTGTTTCCCATTTTCTTCTTCCACCGCTCTGGAGTGTAGGTCCTTATAGTACCATAGCAAAAGACAATTGTCTCCTTTGAATTGGTTGTAAGGTCACTCTCCCATCATTAATGGTAGCTTGTTTCCTAGGGTTTGACGAATTCCTCAGTTGATTATTGGTAGTGGGGTAGCGGGAAGTGACAACAACAGTTGTGACAACCGCGATTTTAGCAGATTAGTTTATACTTATAGAAATGGCTAAGTGTCCATTTTGTATGTTTCTTGCGTGCTATGTGTTCTATATGGAATGTGAAGTGGTTTACATATGTGCATGATGTCATTTTAGAGGTAAATGATTATCTTATTTTGTGTGCATATGAGTTTGGTGTTAAGTATTCCATTTGTTCACGTTTGGTGATAATGGAATATGAAAGACATGTTGCATGCATTGCTACGTTAATTCTTGGTTTTTAAGAGTTAAGCATTTATAAAAAGTGTAAGTTATTGGAAAGGAAGCATGTGAGTGAAATATGGAAGTTCGCAGTAGACTTTTCATAAATAGAAAGTATTTTTGGAAATGAAAGTTATATATAGAAAGTCTAGTAAAGTAGTTTTTTATGCAATATGTTTATCAATTTGCATTGGTTTATGTAAATAACAATTAGGTAACGTAGATAAGGATATAATTAATAATAAAAAATATATATATAAGGGGGCGGTTTTGGTTTAAAAGAAAAAGAAAAAAAGTATTTTTTTTTAACTAAACTAAATTTGTGTTGGGCTAGGATTTGTAGATCATTATCCTTAAGTATAGAAGCCCTAAACCAAATTTGTCCTATTCTCTTATCCTCTTGTGGTGTCGTACGACACTCCTCCCTAAGAACAAGGAAGACAAAAAAATTTTGATCAAGAAATCTAGGTGTTAGATCGTGTTAATTCAAGTAAGATCGTTAGGTATGTTCTCCATCTTTGTTTATTCTTTCAAATCATGTAACAAATAATATGATGGATCATTAGGGTTTAAAACTTCTGTAATTAATGATTTTATAATCATGCTAGTGCGTTTAGGGTTTGTTAAGAATCAATAATGTGTAAATCGGTTAGGCTTAGATCGCGTTAATTTATGAATTAGGGTTTGGCAGATTTTAGGGCTGTGTTTGACTGATGATATCTCCATGATGGTAACGTGTTTTGAGGTGTTTCTAGTGCCTAAATTGTAGTTCATAGAGTCTACTTTTCAAAAAGTCTAGCCTCGAACGATTTTGAGTTCTGAAAGTTAGTCAAATAGTCATTGCAAGAAAAGTTGTCAAAACAGTAAATACTGGTCAGATTTAGGTCAGAATTAGAGACGTTTATCCCCTTTTATAATTCATATTAGGTTAGACAAAAACACAAAAGTTAAGTTCTATATGTCTATTAACTTTCCTGATAAAATTAGCCTCTATATAGTTACCTAAGTATGGTAATAAGGGCCATAATTTTAGTGTGCAATCAGATCCGAATTGAGACGGTTTTGAAGTTTGATTTTATTTGGGATTGTTACACATGTAATGAGTACTTGGGAACCACAAGGTAGTTATTAAACTCATAAATGAACTTAGGTTATTTTTTGTATAATTTATAAATGTCAGCAAGTATGGGTTTTAAGTTGGTTAAGACACGCTAAAATTTTACATTTTTGGATAAATTGTAGTTAACTAGTATAATGTGTTAACAAGATGGTTAAGGTTGGGCATGGTGTCGAGGCGACCCATGATGGTTAATCAGACCCATAGACATCCATCATATGAGTGTTACATGGACTTGAGCTTTTAGCTTGGTCACGTGTAACACGTTTGTGTTTGTATTGTCTTGTTGTGTTGATATAGTTTGGAAGTTGCTTGTGCATCGGTGTGTTTTAATAGCCCCTCTTCTTCTTATGATTTATTTTTTGTGGTGGGAAATAGATGCAAAAGTGTTTGAAATGTTTGATTACTGTGGTGGATTTTTTTAAAAAAAAAATGGGTGGTGATTGTCAATAGATGCATGGACTATATGTGACTATTGTATGTTGTGGTGCTCTACATGTTTGTGTTTGTGATATTGAGATTTGCGAATAAGTCAGGGGGTGGATTACTGCGGGTATCCATGTTTGGCCTGTTTAGTGGATGGTATGTGCCTAGCAAGCTGGAGGTTACTTTGGAGTATACTCGGCCTGGGATAAGGGGGTAACCACAGGACCTTGGTACGATATGAGACGTCTTGTAGTCATTTGCCAGGTATTTGTGTGATTGATTGGATTTTGCATGTTCAGCTGTATGGGGATAGTTATTTCTTGTCCTGAAATGTTTTCTTTATTATCAAAGTAATTTACAGTTAGATTTGATTATCGTGTCTTAAAACATATGACTCTCACCAACATTATGTTGACGTTTTAAGCATCATTTTTAGGTAATCTTCTTGAGGATAAGGAAGTTAGGAGGAGTGGCTAGTGAGACCGTAGGCATTGCATGCGGAGTCTAACTCCTAGAGTTTTTTTAGCATTTGAATTGTTTGCTATTTGATTGTTTATTGGATGTTTAGACTTTTGGATTATGTTTCCTTGTAATATGACTTTGCTATCGTAATGCAGGACTCCTTTATCTTGTGTTAGATATTAATCTGACACATTGTGTCTCTTTGTTTATCTTTTTATTTAGATATCTTATTGTGGACAACCATTGTGTTGTGTATGATTCCTGAATGTTAGTCTCGTGTTCGCCTAGGCGGGGTGTGAAGATTGGTATCAGAGCCTTTGGTTATAGAGAAGTAGGTGGTTGAGCCTAGACTATAACCTAGGGGTCCTTCATGTAGATGCATTTAGGGCTTAAAGTATTTGATGTGTATAATCTCTACTGTTTCCTCTCTATTTTTGATAGCTTATATATTCTCGTTATTTTGCTAAGTTGTCATTTTAGTTATTTTTGCCTACCACTATCTGATATGATATGTATTACTTTCTTAGTATTTTAGCTATGTTTTCCCCCACCCGTAAGAAGTCTCGTTGGGGAATCGTTTTCCCAACTGGACTTAAGCGTTATAAGGAGCCTCTTGTGGAACCGAAAGAGATAGGATAGTTGATCGTTTGTCGGATGCGCGTAATAGGGCTGGACCGCAGAGTCGGGTGATTCTTGTGGAGGCAAAGTTAAACCCATGTGAGGCCCAACATAAGTTTATCCCGTCCTTTACCTCGTCATGTTGTTATTGATTATTTTTTTCGGATATTTCGTATTTTGGGAGTCGTTGCGAGACTTTCGTTCCTTTATGTCGTTTCGATTTTATTTTGATATAAGTAAGTAGTTATTTGATAGAATAATGATTAACAGAAAGGATGCAACCATTACACTTAACACATTTTAGTTCAGAATTCGCATTAAGCTTGGAATTTTGCACATGAGCAGTTCCTTTAGGTTCAACAACACAATCCTTATTTTTCAAACTAGACTTAACTTTCCTAGGGTGGGCTTCTACTGTATTCTTCTGAGTACTACTTGGTGTTTGTTGAATTTTATCTTTCTTTGTATTGCCGAATTTTAGCTTTCTTTGTACTCTTGTAGAAGACAACAGAGGTTTATTAGAGACTATGTTTGATGTGTAGGCTGTTTTATTGATTGTGTATCCTGAGGATGTGACGGGCTCAGTAAATCTAACTCTTTTGTCCTTGTTCTTTGGGGTTACAGCCACTAATTTTTCACTTGAATTATTGAAGCGAGGGCAGGTTTGTCCAATTAATACAAGCAACTCCTGAATTTGTTTTGTATACTTACAAGCAGAGTCTAAGGAAGTATTTAAAGGATTTTGTGATTTTCCTTGTTCCACTATTTCCCTAAGAGTCGCAGCTTCTTCCTGAGTGTGCTTAATGTAATTAGAGTGAACTGACCTATTGTTCAACAATCTAGGGTTCAAATATTCCACATCGATCTTAAGCATCTCTGGATCAATAGTGTGTTTTGTAACAGCATTATCAGCTAAATCTTTTCCTTTAAGTTTTCTTAAATCATTCTTGAGAGCTGTAATTACCAAAACTTTTTCCTGAAGACGAGCATTTAAATCAGAGATTTCCACAGACTTTATATTGACTTGATTAATTAAATCATCACATTGTTCTTTTGATCGAATACGTGCTGGTTTAATCGAGTCATAAAGTTGCTTATAGGTCTGTTTCAAATGCTCATTCTCAGCAATAAGCTTTGTCACCCTATGATCCAATTCAATATTAATTGTTTCAATCTCCTCTAATTCCTGTTTAATCTTATCCTCATTCTTTTTCCCACTTAGAGCTTTAATTCTCTCTTTCAACTTCTTTATGACCGTGTCTTTCTCTTGGGACTGAGCTTTCAATTCATTTAATTCAAACAATTGATCAAAACTTGGAGCACTTTGATTTGAAACAGAATTGTCCCTTTGAAAAATTTCCTGATTAAGTTGAGTATCAACTTCTAAAGAGATGCAATGTTTTTCAAGAGTGGTAAAACTTTTGAACATATATCGTAAATCTCTTTTGTCAACAAATCCTTTTGTTGAGAAGGCTCAGTCTCAAGTTTTAGACACTTTTCACATCCTGAACATTCACAAAAGCATTACCCACAGATAGAATTCATATATGTCACAATATCCTTTGTTAATGACTTGTTTCAAGAGATCGGTATCATTTCGTTCAAACATGATCATTTCTCTTTAAAATTATTTTTGACTCTAAACGATGTGTTCCATAGCCTTTCCATTTGATTGAAGACATTTTGGACATCAGAAAGATCATCAATCAAATATTGATCGAATGTATTTAAATAAGTCCTTCGAAAAAGCTTTTTACAAATGAATTCTTTCTCCCTAAAACAAGCTTTTGTATGTTTCGAACCCCCACGAGCCCTCAGTGATAGTTGTGGGTGTGGTTCTTTCTTTGACAACCATGTCAAAACCATCAAGATGGTATTTAAGTTTCTTCAAACTCTTAATTAACCATCTGACTTTAGGAGTTCTTCTTGAACTTAACTTTGTATGGGACTACTAGAAAGAGTGGGTTCTAGGAGAATTCACAGAATTCTAACCAAAGGCTTGGTCAGCAGATATATCAGTTTGCGGAACAAATCGTGTTACAAAATCTTGAGAAATTGGTTTAAAGAATAGCATAATCGACTTGTGTAGAATTACATTCTTCTACATCATATTGATCATTTGTTTAAAAGCATTTTTAAACGACTCTCTTCAGCAAGCATTAGGGTCTCTTCGGATTAAGAAACATAATTGCACTCGTATTCTTGATTACATTACCATCATAAAGCTTTGTTCAACTGCTTAGCTTTCTTTATATAGAAGTGGTATTATTGAAAACCTAGAGCTTAATTGTATTGGAAGTAGACATAGAAAAAACTGAGATTCAATTAACATTATGAAACAGATTTTGTGGCAGAATTGATCTCTTTTAAAAACAATATTATCTAGTTGTTTGATCTTCTTTTCTAACGCAATTTCTCTATCGATGTTCCTAGATTTTTCTTTCTTAAAATCATTTTTGAGAAGAGTAACTGTTTTCATTAAAGATTCCTTTTCTTTTAGATGTTCAGAAAGAGTTTGTTTAAGACGATCAATCTCTACAGACCGTGCACCTAAATCTGAAACGGTATCATTACTCCTTAAATCAACATTTTGTCCTTCTTTCAAAACTTTAACTTGTTCTTAATATCTTTCAAGCTCAGCAGTTAAAGTATCATTGACAATTTTATTGTCCAAATTTATCTTGGTACAATAACAATTCTTGGTTTTCGAGTTGTTCACAATCACAAGATAATAACAGTGCATCTGTGTGCAAAGGAGTTAGCATTCTGAACAGCTGCCTTTGTTATTCATCACATACTGAGAATAAGGAAATGATATTTCTATCACTATTTATTTCATCTCTTGAGTGTTCACAACATTCGACTGTGTCAGATGAATAAGACGGGCATCGCCTGTACAGCTTGATTAATCAGTATTATTATTCATATTATTAGGATTGTTGTACCTCAGCTACAGCATCTGACTCATAATGAGATAAATTGTTCCATAAAGACAACTTGGTAGTGTTGATGTTCATCACAACTCAATCATATGCATCCAAATGCATCAGCTTGATAAGCACATTGTGAGTAATGACAGTTTGTGTGGCTTGACCTTCTAGAATTCCTGGATCTGCCAAAAATGCAAGTTCCTCCTCATGTAGAATTTGACCACTTGCTTGAGCTTGTACTAATAACACTTTATCCTTAAACCATGAATCATCCAGTTTCTTCTTAGTTTTAGTGCACTGTTTAGACATGTGGCCTTCCCCTTTGTAGTTGTAACAGATAACAGTCCTTTGTTTCTTAGAATTGCTTCCACTTGCTCCTAAGAGTGTAATGTCCTTGTAGTAACCAACAACTAAAAGATGTTTGTCTCCCTATATTGGCTGTAAGGTCACTCTTCCATTATTAATGGTAGCTTGTTGCCTAGGGTTTGACGAATTCCTCAGCTGATTATTGGTAGTGAGGTAGCGGGAAGTGACAACAGCAGTCAAGAAAGACATCATGTGATTGATGACATCAATAGGATCATCACCTTTCTAGAACACTGGAACAATTAGACCCGAGTATGGTTGGGAAAATTCAGGTTGTTGGTTAACTGTGGGAGCAATTCCAATTGAGGGATGGATGATGACGGAGAATAAACGTTGTGGTGACTTGAAGATTGATAATCATTGGATTGTAAAAGTGATTGAAAGATGTTTATGATTAATGAGCTTGAGTATTGTTGAGACTGATAAGGTGATCCATACTGTAGAGACTGATATGGTGAAACTTGTGGTTGAAATTGAGTGTTTTAGTAAGAGTTTTGATGAGTTTGATAAGGAGACTGGGTCATCTGATGGGTTGCAACCAAAGCAAGCGGATCTGAGTTGCGTTCATGCATTAAACGAACCTCATTTGCATGAAATTCATGTTGTCCTAAGTAAGCATGAAGCTGATCAATGTTAGTTGTATACAAATCCCAAACCAGTTTGATATCTATCACAAATTTGCTCCACTCAGGAGGAAGAGTGTTCAAAAACTTGGTGTTCACTTGAAATTGTTCCAGTTTCATATTGTAGATGTTCATGTCATTGAATAGCAATGAAAATCTCAAGTAGAACTCACGTAGTGTTTCTCCCTTCTTATAAGCAAACTTATCAAAAAAAAATTCGCATCATAACGGCTTAACGACTCTCTTTCTTGTTTCGTCAATGAAGATAGTCGCTTGCATGATAAAGTATGTAATTCTGCCCAATATTTCCTTGACGACTTTATGATTGCTAACCAATGCATAGATATAACAACCCGTAATTTTCATCAATGTAATTATCCATCTATTAAATTAGATGCACTGTAATATCTATCTATTATATATATACCACCCTTTTACAGGGAAATATTTGCTTTACCTCATTATGCAACGTAACTTGCATCTCTAAAGTAAACGAGCTCACGCAAACTCTATCAATGGCATCTCTATCTATGTTTATATCATATAAACATCCTAATATGTCAAGTCTATATCTTAATATCATTTTACCAAGTACATTATCCATTTAACGTACTTTTCAAAACGTTATTTCAAAACAAGCATTAAACGTTAACGTTTACATCAAAACCCTAAATATATGTAATGTATACATATAAAATGAATGTACAAGCCTCTAAAGAATGTGGACAAGTATCAATACACAACATTTGAATATCTTTTCCCTCCTGAATCAAGTTACAACTTTCTAAAGCACAATGTACAAGCTAATCATGAATAAAAACCTAATTAGGTCATTTAAGCTCCCCAAAACAATGTTGTAAACCTTACTACCACTTTAGCATAAGGTACAAGCACTTAATGCATGACTTCTAAACCCAAAACCTAAACTCTAAATCATCCTAAAACCTAATCTAAAACCCTAAACCCTAAATGAAACCCAAAAACCCTAATTTTACTTTAAACCTAAAACTAAGCCCTAAAACTTAAAACTAAACCCTAAACCTTAATCCTAAACCCTAATATAAATCCTAAACCTTAATCCTAAACCCTAATCTATCCTAAACCCTAAACTTAACTCGAATTTAAACCTAAAATCCTAAGCCGAACCAAAACCAAACCCGGCACCCCTTTTTATTTTGTTTTGACCCATTTTAAACCAACTAAGCACCCTAGCACCTCTCAAGCATCACCATGACATCACCAAGCCACTTACAAATACCTCTATCACCACCCTTAAGCACCAAGGTAGCCTTGTCACCTCCTTGTCACCCCTTTCTAGTTGAACCTTCATAAACCCCTCCAACACCCTTACACCTTGCCTAGCTATTTTTCTAGCTCATCATACTCACCATCTAGCCTCCCTTAGTCACTTCATCTAGCTAGGACACTAAGCAAACAAGAAAACTTGGGCACAAAGGCTTTCCAAGCACTATATAAGCCGAAACATACACCCTCTTTCAATCACACCTCAAATTTCATCATACACTCAAATGGAGTTCTAACTCAGACCAAGAAGGATCAAGTGAAGTCCCTAAGCTCATAATAGAAGCCAAGAATCAAGAGAAAAGAACCCTTGAAGTCGTTACTAGGCGTACAAACCCGAAAACCCCATTTCGACCCATTTTAGCTCAAGTAAGCTCAAAATCTTGTTCAATAAGCTTATAATCTGTATTAGAATGTTCATAATACTCTTAAGATCATATATAAACTCTTGTTTGAAGCCTTGAATCCTCAAACCCATGTGTTTTTTTATTAAAACCCTAAAAATGACCCGTTTTGATTTTCTAGCTAACGAATCCTTTTTCTAAACTTTTGTTACGTTAGAACATCTTATTTTTGCTTATTCTAATAAGCTATAACCTGCAAATATCATTTGGAATCCTAAAATAAGCTTGCATGGCTTTTTGGACTTGATTTGTAAATTATTTCCATGCAAGGGGTATATATCGTAACTTTCTGAAATTTATAACTAGAGGGGCTGAAAATGTCATTATTCTAAAGTTATAACTATAAGGACCTATTTTGCCAAGTTTCAAAGTTAAAGGTTTAAATAAAATACTTTATAATAAAGGACTAACTATGTAAAATATAAAGCCAATGGTATAATTGCCATTTTTGAAAACTGAATGGCAATATAAAATATAATATTGTATAATAAAATTAATAAAAATAAATATTAATATTATAAAACCCTACAATTAAACCGATTTATTTAATCATCGTATTATCGGGGCGCATTATAAAACAATTACGTTATATATTTAACGTAATTTATCATCGACTAACTTTTGAAGAAACTTAAAATCTTATCATATCACGTTACTAGGGAGCTTCATATAAGGAGTTTCATTTGGGTATACGTTTTGACGAGTTTGCTGGATTTATGATTTAAAGTGTCCTGGCACCTCAAACGTTTACTACATAAACTCTGAATTATGATGGCCCGAACAGTGATACAATACTTCCAGTAATTAATAAATCAAAGTAATACGTTAAACTTTATAAAGTTTTGAAACATAAACCATCACACTTTATATACTTTTGCCATCAATCAGATTTCCCCTGTTAAGGTGAGTTCATAGCCTCGCATTTTAAATCTTCTAATATTTCATAAACCCGCGAGGGGGAAACATGCTATAAACCATGAATGCAAGTGTTTTTCTAATTGTATGTTATCCTGATATATTATTGCCTAAGTCCTTACTTTTGCCATTAAGACCCCACTATCATGAACCGTTAATTACTTTTCGGAGTAACGCGAATGCTGTGAATAGATGTATTTGGGACTGTCTCCCCGTTGGTGTGTACCATACTACTTTCTGGTAACCAACCCCACTTCATTTGAAACACTAAGCGGGTGTTGGCAAAGGCCCCGTGGGGCAACTGATTACAAAGACTTTAGAATATATTAAATTTATAATATAAATATAGAATATATAATAGGATAGTACATTAAGAAGAGAGAGAGAGTAAGTATTCCGTGAGGCTTTTAAAAGATTTTTACTTTTAACCAAAGCAAAACCCCAAAAAACCTTCCCGGGTCATTTCCCGACGAGGTATGAATTGAAAATCGAGGTAACGTTTGTGATCGCGTGTTTGAATGATCAATATTTGATTTGGTTTCCTATTTCCACAAATATAATGCAAAAACAAATAAGGGAAAACTAAAAAAACTAAAGCAATTAAGGCTAAGACTCTAAAACGTTACGAGACCCCTAAACCTTTCTATTACAAAACTAAATTCTACAATATTTTTAACCCCATAAAAAATGCAATTTAATTTTTAACAATCTAAATGATTAATAACTTTTTAAGAAAAAAGAATTATATTTTTTGCACTTATTAATTTATTATGAATTAAAAAGCAGTTTTTATCTAAATTAAATATTAAGAATAGCTATCTATATATAAAAAAATCTAAAAAAATTACAAAATTTACCTAAGAGAATGATAAATCTAAGAAAAATAAATTGGGTCACCCAGCTTATCTAAATAAGCTGGAAATAAGCCGAAAAGGGCTTATAGCTGAAAACTGCCAAAAAGGGTTAAAAATTAAATGTGGAGAAGTAAAATCGAAAAAGACCCAAGGGCGACTGGTATTGAGAGTGTGTGTTAAATATGTTGGTGTGTGAAGGGGGAGGTCACAGGTTCAACCCCTATGACCTCTCCTTTTTTGAAAACATTTTTTTTATTTTTCTTTTTTAAAAACTTATAAAATAAGCAAAAGTAACAAACTTTAAAAAAGAAACTTTTTTATAAAACTTGACAATAAGCCAGAAATAAGCAAAAAGAAAAAGTGACAGTTTGGACTTTTTAGACTAAGTAAAAAAACTAAACTATGGCCTTTTTAAAACTCAATAAGCTAAGGAAAAACAAATGAGCTATTGACAGCTTATACCCTACTCCTAATAAGCACTATGAATCAAAAATAAGTTAACAAATAAGCTGGAAAAGTTTTAAAAAGCATTAGGACAGTCTAACTTAAAAAGAAACTAAAAGGCTATAAGCCTTAAGCTAATTAAGCATATAAGCTTATATAAGCTCAAACCTAAGCTGAATAAGCTACAAGGGCCTAAAACCTAACCTAATAAGCAAATAAAAACACACATTAAGCAAAACTAAAAGCTAAAATACTCAAATAAGCAAATAAGAAGTTTGGCTAAAACTGTTAGCCAAACAGCCCTAGGGACACTTTCTGCTATTTTTAAACTATTAAGCGATCCCTTATGGCTTTAGTGACTTATATCAGCTCAGCTTATCCTATAAGCTACAATAATCAGTAAAGAAAAAGGAGTTTGAAGCACATATAAGCCATGAAAAAGGCTTGTGAAAAAGCTGATTACACATATTGCACACTTTTTAGTTTTCTCTTTGAAAGACAAAAAGGCTTTTTGAAGACTCAAAATAAGCTAGCAAAATAAGTCCAAAATATAGAATAAGCTGAAACAGATTAACTACATACTACAAACTACTTATGCAAACAAATTCAGAATCTAAAACCTACTTTAGCTTATCTATTTATTTTAGATGAAAAGTGCTTTTTTTTAAACTTAAAACTAAAAATATAACAGATTTGGGCTTCTAAAACCTTAGGTCAAAAGCCACATTTCCAACCCTTTTTGCTACTTTATTTGAACACTAAAAGAATTCAAAATCAACACTAAAAACTGTTTTCAAAGTCTTTAACAAATAAGTTGTTCTAAAAATATTTTGACACCACAGTTTTAAACATTTTATAGGTAACACCTTAAAACTGACTTTTAAACCATAAAAATATTAAAAACAGATTTATATGACTTAAAAAAGGCTTGTTAAAGTTGGATTAATGACCCAAAGTAGTTTTACACCTATTTTGACCCATTTTGGTTCTTAAACCAAACACCCCTTTAACTTTCCAAAGTCCATTTTAAGCTTACAACAGGTTTAGAAAACTTATGAAAACTCAAAACAAATTAAGCATATAGTATAATAAAGACATTTAAGCAATTAGAACATAAAATTAAGCAATAAAAATAAGCAAACAAGAAATTGGCAGTTTTAAAGTTAAATAAGGCAGTTTTAAGTAAAATCATGAACAAATAAGATTTAAACCACATAAAAGCATAAATAAGCATCATACATCATTAATAAGCATAAGCAAGCAGAAAATGAGCAATAATAACACTAGGATTAACTAACAGTAAGTTAAGCTTAAAAATGTGAAAAAGTGAGCTTACAAGTCCACTCTGCACAAACAAGGGTAAGTTTTGCCCGTGTTAGAGAGCTTATCTACAAAAGCTTCCAACTTATCTTAGCTAAGCTGTGTAAGTCCAATACGCCCCTTCCTTTTCTGGCTTATCTTCCATAAAACAGGCCAAGGTGCTTTTTTGAGTGAATTTATTAAGACAGTGACAAGTGTCTTATAAACAGGATTAAGAGCTCATATAAAAGAAACTTATTTAAAGAACTTTGTAAACACGCATTAAGCTTAAATGAATTAAGTAAAAATAGAATTTGCAGAATTAACAAAAAAGCTTAAATTTCATTAAAAAATTAAAAGGTACATTGCTTTGAAAAGTAAAATACAGGAAAGTAAAATAAGCTTAAATTAAATTTTACACTACTCCTAAATTAAACCTAAAACTACACTAGATACTTTACTGTGTGAAAACACACACACTTTTATAGCCGTTTGAGGAGTTCATGGCCCTTTGAGGTGTGCTTCTTGTGTTTGTTGTTTGAGAAGCTTCAAATCATCATCATAGCCATCCCAAAATCTTGTTCACCAAGTCTTATCATCTTAGCCCTTGATTTTGGTCCTTGTTCATCAACCAATGGGACTTCATAGGATTGCCAGCGTGGATTGGACTGTTGTGGTGTGGGGTGGTGATGTGGGGTTCGTTTGGGGTTTGTCGGGTTGCAGGGTGAAAGGGACAGGGATGATGAATAGTTATAGGGGGTTTTGGCGGGAGAATGGTTTGTGGGTGTCGGTTGTTTAATTTTTTAAGGGAAAAAGGACTAACGGTGTTAGGGTAAAAGGGTTATAGGGACTAATGTTGTAAGTGTTAGGGACTAGCAGTGTTAGTCCCTAAGGACTAACGATGCAACAGTTAAAAAGTATTTCAGTTAAAGGTTAACTAGCTGGAGGGTTAAATGGTTTTGGGCTTTTTAGTTGGGCCAGGTTTATATTAAAGTGGATTTTGGACTTTTAAATCTTATAAGATTTATAGATAAAGGCTTAATGGGCTGAACCGGCCCATTAAATGGGTACGGGTTGGCCCATTTAAGATTTCTACGGAATCGACTTCGTCTTTGACTTTTGACTTTTTGGTTGACTTTGACTTTAACTTTTTGTGCTCTTTCCAATCCCGTGCTCGGTTTTGTCGGTTTTGGCTTCGTTTTTGTCCTTTAGTGAATATCCGGTACCTGCATAGTATATATAGCAAAACAAGCATATATTTGGCATTTTATGTCCGTTTTTGATCGTTTGGGGTCGTTTTGTTAGGTAAAAAGTATGTGTATTTAAGCACATACCAAAATCCCCCATACTAAACTATTGTCGTGTCCTCACGCAATGCCATAAGTAAACACTTTAGAAAACCAAGAATCTCAATCCCCCTCGACTAATTACCTCAAAAAGTAGCTAAGTGTTCATCAAGGGGAATTAAAGAATCATTAGCTTGGAAAAGCCCCGTTTTGACCATTTTTAAACGCTTATTACCACACATATTTTTGTATTTTTCCTTTTTCTCATTTTTTTTATACTTTTCTTCTTGACCAACTAGAATGTCCGGACTTTCGTTATTTTCATAACCATTAGGGTCATAGAACAAGAAGCACTTCAATCCTAATATGCCCAAAAAGATAAATTCACCGTCCCCGATTTTTCGCTTGTCCCAAACCAAGCTTAAAAACGAAATCACCGTTAAATATAAGTTAAGATGCTAATACCACTCATGCTTGTAACTTGTGAAACTTTTCACTCCCAACAATTATTATATCTTAGGTGAATGTGCTTATTTTGAATTTCAACCATGGATCAACCTTTTTAAAAAAATTATAATATTTCTATGCTTCACGTTCCACCCAAGCATTATGATTTTGAAGGCGAGATCATTCCATATAGCGACTTTCTTCTCGGCACATCCCAGCCGAGACCGGCTTAGGTGATCAGGCTTTTGACACCCCACAGAGAATAGAATCGAAACTCACGGACCTTTGGTTTCAAAAACTCTTAGGCTTCCCGTTAAATAAACAATTCATTTAAAAAAACCACAACTTAAAACGAAATAGTCTTAGTTCAAAAGCATATTTAAATTTAAGAAAAAGAGATTTTCCCTATATTTATTAAATCACATATATTACACTTAATATAATTATACATCCTTTAAACGAAGGAAATCCTCAACCTTTTTGAAGGCTGCAACATCGGTTGTGAGCCGGCAAGATGCAGCAAACTTTTATCAGTCTCGGATTATTATTCTTACTATGGGCCTTCTTTTGAAGACTGCCACATCGGTTGTGAGCCGGCAAGAGGCAGTAAACTTTTATCAGCCCACAGTTATTATTACCTCATTTTTCATTTTTCTTTTTTAACACTTTATATTACCACGATATAGAGATAATTTCTTTTTAAAAAATTGAAGTATAAATTTGAACTAAGACTAAAATTATCCATACTCAAAAATCGTTGATATATGTTTTAATTTTCCGAAGAGCAACGTATTATTAGTCCGGTTAAAAGCTTATGGGAGAAAAAGCCTCAACTATAACTTATTGAGCTCTAAGATTTCCTACTAATCCTTGTTTAAATCTAATTCATGTGATTTATATCTATCATTTCTCGTTCTTTCGCAATTTAAAATCTTTAATAAAGATTCGCGAATGTCTGTCTAAAAGTTAAGGGACAAGCTAGAGTCAACAAGCTTTGATTGAGTCAAAATTTATTATTTTTACCCAGTAGGAAAGTCTTTCATGTGATAAAAACACTTATTTTATTTTTGAAAAATTTTTAAAATTTTCATTTTTTGGTATTTTGGTGGTAAAAACAGGATTACGTGAAAACAACGACTGCAGGCACAATCAAATCGATAGATCCCCCATACTAGAATTGAACATTGTCCTCAATGTTTTAAGAAGGGTTTCTACGTAAATCTAAAGCCGTTTATTAAGTATGCTCAAAGATAAACGTTAGTCGATAAGATTTGGATATTGGATTCCCATAATTATGCAAAGGATTGAAGCTCGAGTGAATGAAGGACAAAACCACGAGCACGAGAGGCTTCATAATCTGGGCAAATATGGACATACAACACAAACCACAAAACACAGAAAGGTAAGAGGCGAGCCCTCCTTACAAAACACTTATTCATTATACTATATAAACTATATGAGGTTAGCATGGTTGCACCACGAAGCGCTTATTTTTTTTGTTTTTTGTTTTTTTTTTTTTTTAATCGAGTCCTTTATGCCTGCACGATCCCCCATACTGAGCTGGTCAAGGAGGATAGAATGGAGAAAGATACATCCATGGATAGGAATGTCCCTCCAGAATTCATCATGGGCTTTCAGAAGGAAAACGGGAAAGTTTTAAGCCTCACGATGAGATAAGAGATGAACTTTGTCCTCATTTTCAGATGAAAATAAAAGCAAAGTGTCAAACATTGGAGAAAGGGTGGGAAGGGTGGGCAAAACATTAGGCACATGAACATAAAGTTCTCTTGTTGAATTATCAGAATTATCATCAATCATTTTGTAAAAACTCCCGTATCGGTTCTAAAGTAAACTTCAATCATACGATGGTTTTGCAGGAGGTCGAGGGGCTGATGGACATCAAAATGAAAATGACTCATTTTCATTGAGTGAAGGGAAATCATTGATAAGCAATTCTTCAAGGAAAATGATATTCCCCTTTAGAGTTATAGTCATCATTCTCAATGCACGGTGGGATAGAGTTCAGCCGGAGTAAGAAAATAATCGATATCCTCCGTAGAAGAGTCACTTTCCTTCAACGGGGATAGGTGTGAGAGGAAAGGTGAGGTATTAGCATCAGGACATTTTTAGAATTAAATTCTTCCGGGGGGTCGAGGGATTGAATTATCTACAATAATTTCGCAATGAGACGAAGTCTCCCAGATCAAAGTCGCCTTCATTAATTCCTGGTGGAATTAAATCAATATGAGCGAGTTCACCGGAGAACTCCTCGAGAAGAGAATCAAACTTAGGAGAAGAAATAATCAAAGTGTCTCGATTAAGCAAAGATTCTATAAGATCAGACTCGGCATTAAAGTGATGCGGATCTATCTTAGTAGAAATGATTTCTTCATAAAAAAGAGGGTTCGAAATTATTTCCTTCGGAACATCCTCATCCGAAAATGACTTGTCATCACTAGAGGAGAAATCGTTGTCAGCATCAAAGAGAGGATTAGAGACAATTGTAAAATCATCACAAACGGGCACATCACACTCACTTTTGATATTGGATAAATCCTCGGACTCCTTTGGGGTTGGGACAAGGTTCTCAACACTAGACTTTATTAATTCGTCCGATTCCGTTTCCAGAATAGTGGTAAGATGCTCATCCCCCATACTTAGAGAGTTCGTAATCGGAAAGTCGGGTGTGATTGCATCAAACGAAGTCCTTTCAAGAATTTGCTGAATTCTTTTAATTTCATCCGGAAGAAGTTCCTCGTCATCATCACCATCATAGAAAATGTCATGATTATGATAGATACGTCGCGTAAGCTCAGAAGGATTAGTAATAATAGTAGCACTTTTGGTCAAATGGATAGTATAAGTAGTAGACGGAGTGCTAATATTATCATAGTCAACATTGTAAAAATATGAGATGGGTGAAGGCTCGGAAGGATTAGCTGCATGTTCTTCAACTAACAATTCTTGTTTTTCCTCATCTTGTAAAAGAATAGCCTCTTTCTCACGTTGTTGACTCATTATTTCACAATAGGACTGCATCATTGTTTTTAATTCCTTTATACTTATCTCTTCAGGAGGTAGATGAACGACGGGATACTGCGGGGGTTGGAACTGGTCAAAACCGAAAGAATTAGAATTATAGATATTTGGATCATCGGTTGACACTGGGGAAGTTCATGAGACCCCTCAGTTCTCACAACAAAGAAATGTTGTGGAAAACTTGGTGATGTTTGTGGAAGTTAAATCAGAAGTTTTGATGATACACTGTTCCTGATTGTTGATAAACGGACGTCGGTGACAAATCATAACCTTGAGCATCGTTCCCAATAACTCACAAGTATTCGTCTGGTACTAGGGTTGGTGGAGGGTAGTCAGTAGATTTTGAGAATCATCGAAGAATTCAGATTTGGCTCATAAGCGAAGAATTTCAAGTCTCGAGCGCAAAATGACAAAATCCACTGTTTAACGGGATTCATACCCGCCAAATATGTGGATGGCTTTCCATCTCCATAAGTGCAATTTAAACAAATTCCATTTATAAGATTAACACCACACTGCTGGCACGTACATAGATAACAATAAAAGCCATCACATGGTTGTCCACACCCCACACACTCACGTTGGTTATACGAAGACATGTCGAAGAATTAAACGGATAAGAGGGTAAAGAAGATAAGAATTAAACGAATAAGAGGATAGAGACGATTATTTATAGCAAAATACATAAGAAAGAAGTGACGAAGCCATTACTTTCACTTTATATACTTTTGCCATCAATCAGATTTCCCCTGTTAAGGTGAGTTCATAGCCTCGCATTTTAAATCTTCTAATATTTCATAAACCCGCGAGGGGGCTACATGCTATAAACCATGAATGCAAGTGTTTTTCCAACTGTATGCTATCCTGATATATTATTGCCTAAGTCCTTACTTTTGCCATTAAGACCCCACTATCATGAACCGTTAATTACTTTTCGGAGTAAGCGCGAATGCTGTGAATAGATGTATTTGGGACTGAGCTTCCCCGTTGGTGTACCTATACTTTCTGGTAACCAAACCCACTTCATTTGAAACACTAAGCGGGTGTTTGGCAAAGGCACCCGTTGGGGCAACTGATTACAAAGTCCTTTAGTATATATAAATATATAATATAATATAAATATATAATAGGATAGTATCAATTAAGAAGAGAGAGAGAGTGAGTATTCCGTAAGGCTTTTAAAAAGATAATTACTTTTGACCAAAGTAAAATCCCTAAAAAACCTTCCCGGGTCGTTTCCCGACGAGGTGTGAATTGAGAATCGGTTACGTTTGTGATCACGTGTTTGAATGATTCAATGATTTTGATTTGGTTTCCTATTTCTACAAATATAATGCAAAAACAAATAAGGTAAACTAAAAAAAACGAAAGCAATTAAGGCTAAAACACTAAAAAACGATAACGGGATTCAAATCATGTTCTTTAAAAAACTAAATTCTACAAATTTAATTTTTAACAATCCTAAATGATTAATAAGTTTTTTTTAAAAAAGAATTATATTTTTTTGACTTTTATTTAATTTATTATGAATTAAAAACAGTTTTTATCTAAATTAAATATTAAAAATACTAAACTGTTTATAAAAAATCTGAAAAAATTACAAAATTTACCTAAGAGAATGCTAAATCTAAGAAAAATAAATTGGGTCACCCAGCTTATCTAAATAAGCTGAAAATAAACCGAAAAGGGCTTATAGCTGAAAACTGCCAAAAAGGGTTAAAAATTAAATGTGGAGAAGTAAAATCGAAAAAGACCCAAGGGTGACTGGTATTGAGAGTGTGTGTTAAATATGTTGGTGTGTGAAGGGGGAGGTCACAGGTTCGACCCCTGTGACCTCTCCTTTTTTGAAAATATTTTTTTTTTATTTTTCTTTTTTAAAAACTTATAAAATAAGCAAAAGTAACAAACTTTAAAAAAGAAACTTTTTATAAAACTTGACAATAAGCCAGAAATAAGCAAAAAGAAAAAGTGACAGTTTGGACTTTTTAGACTAAGTAAAAAAAAACTAAACTATGGGCTTTTTAAAACTCAATAAGCTAAGGAAAAACAAATGAGCTATTGACAGCTTATACCCTACTCCTAATAAGCACTATGAATCAAAAATAAGTTAACAAATAAGCTGGAAAAGTTTTAAAAAGCATTAGGACAGTCTAACTTAAAAAGAAACTGAAAGGCTATAAGCCTTAAGCTAATTAAGCATATAAGCTTATATAAGCTCAAACCTAAGCTGAATAAGCTACAAGGGCCTAAAACCTAACCTAATAAGCAAATAAAAACACACATTAAGCAAAAATAAAAGCTAAAATACTCAAATAAGCAAATAAGAAGTTTGGCTAAAACTGTTAGCCAAACAGCCCTAAGGACACTTTCTAGCTTATTTTTAAACTAGTTAAGCGATCCTTATGGCTTAGTGACTTATATGCAGCTCAAGCTTATCCTATAAGCTACAATAATCAGTAAAGAAAAAGGAGTTTGAAACACATATAAGCCATGAAAAAGGCTTATGAAAAAGTTAATTACACAGATTGCACACTTTTTAGTTTTCTCTTTAAAAGACAAAAAGGCTTTTTGATGACTCAAAATAAGCTAGCAAAATAAGTCCAAAATATAGAATAAGTTGAAACAGATTAACTACATACTACAAACTACTTATGCAAACAAATTCAGAAGCTAAAACCTACTTTAGCTTATCTAATTTTTAGATTGAAAAGTGGCTTTTTTTAAAAACTTAAAACTAAAAATATAGACAGATTTTTGGCTTCTAAAACCATAGGTCAAAAGCACACATTTCCAACCTTTTTGCTACATCATTTGAACACTAAAGGAATTCAAAATCAACACTAAAAATTGTTTTCAAAGTCTTTAACAAATAAGCTGTTCTAAAAATGTTTTGACACCACAGTTTTAAACATCTTATAGGTAACACCTTAAAACTGACTTTTAAACCTTAAAACTTTTAAAACCAGATTAATATGACTTAAAAAAGGCTTGTTAAAGTTTGATTAATGACCCAAAGTAGTTTTACACCTATTTTGACCCATTTTGGTTCTTAAACCAAACACCCCTTTAACTTTCTAAAGTCCATTTTAAGCTTACAACAGGTTTAGAAAACTTATGAAAACTCAAAACAAATTAAGCATATAATATAATAAAGACATTTAAGCAATTAGAACATAAAATTAAGCAATAAAAATAAGCAAACAAGAAGTTAAATAAGGCAGTTTTAAGTAAAATCATGAACAAATAAGATTTAAACTACATAAAAGCATAAATAAGCATCATACATCATTAATAAGCATAAGCAAGCAGAAAATGAGCAATAAATAAGCACTAGGATAAGCTAACAGTAAATAAGCTTAAAAATGTAAAGAGTGAGCTTACAAGTCCCTTTGCACAAACAAGGGTGATTTTGCTCTTAGAGAGCTTATCTACAAAAGCTCCAGCTTATCTTATGATAAGCTGGTAAGTCCATAAGTCCTTCCTTTTCTGGCTTATCTTCCATAAAACAAGCCGAGGTACTTTTTTAAGTGAATTTATTAAGACAGTGACAAGTGTCTTATAAACAGGATTAAGAGCACATATAAAAGAAACTTATTTAAAGAACTTTGTAAACACACATTAAGCTTAAATGAATTAAGTAAAAACAGAATTTGCAGAATTAACAAAAAAGCTTAAATTTCATTAAAAATTTAAAAGGTACATTGCTTTGAAAAGTAAAATACAGGAAAGTAAAATAAGCTTAAATTAAATTTTACACTACTCCTAAATTAAACCTAAAACTACACTAGATACTTTACTGTGTGAAAACACACACACTTTTATAGCCGTTTGAGGAGTTCATGGCCCTTTGAGGTGTGCTTCTTGTGTTTGTTGTGTGAGAAGCTTCAAATCATCATCATAGCCATCCAAAAATCTTGTTCACCAAGTCTTATCATCTTAGCCTTTGATTTTGGTCCTTGTTCATCAACCAATGGGACTTCATAGGATTGCCAGCGCGGATTAGACTGTTGTGGTGTAGGGTGGTGATGTGGGGTTCGTTTGGGGTTTGTCAGGTTGCAGGGTGAAAAGTCGGGAACGATGAATTATCTTTTTTTTGCCATTTTAGGATTAAAGTGATTTTTGTTCTGTGACCCTAATAGTTATGAAAATAACGAAAGTCCAAACATGTTAGTTAGATGCTTAAAAAGAAAAGTAAAAAAAATAAAAAAAGGGAAAAATACAAAAATATGTGTGGTAATAAGTATAAATATTTAAAAATGGTTAAAACAGGGCTTTCCAAAACTAATAATTCTTTAATTCCCCTTGATGAACACTTAGCTACTTTTCTAGGTAATTAGTCGAGAGGGATTGAGATTCTTGGTTTTCTAAAGTGTTTACTTATGGCATTGCGTGAGGACACGACAATATCTTAGTGTGGGGAATTTTGGTATGTGCTTAAATACACATACTTTTTACCTAATAAAACGACCTAAAATGACCAAAAACGGACATAAAATGCCAAAAATACGCTTGTTTTGTGTTATATACTGTGTAGGTATCAGATATTCACTAAAGGACAAAAACGAGGCCAAAACCGATAAAACCGCGTACGGGATTGGAAAAAGCGTCAAAAGTCAAAGTCAACAAGTCAAAAAGTCAAGGTCAATGATCGAAGCCGATGACATAAGCATCCTATTGAGCCAACCCGTACCCCATTTATTTGGCCGGGTCAGCCCAATATGCTTATTAAGTATTCAACTAAGCCCGAATCCATTCAAAAAGCCCAATACCTTTGTTTAAATAAACCTGGCCCAACCTAGGCCCAAAACACCACTTAACACAGTTAGCCCAACTCCCCTTCTAACTGTTTACACCGTTAGTCCCTAAGGACTAACATTGCTAGTCCTTAAGGACTAACAAAACTAATCCCTACAACCTTTAACCCTTTGCACCCTTCATCCTTACCCCCTAACACCCGTCACAAAACAAACGCACATTAACTTTCCCTCCCAATTTTACTCACACCTCTCCTCACCTCTGCCAAACCTGCAACTACCAAACAAACCTTCCTTAACTTATTCCCCGTAACCCAACAAACCTTAATTGACATTTTCTTCAAGGAAAATGACAACCACGTTGGAATCCCAAGTGGTTTGATTGGACAGGGCAAAATTGAGGGCTCAGATTGAATTAAAGTAGCACAAGATGGAATTGAGGGCTAGGATTGAAGCTTGGAATGCTCTCATACAAGAAACACAACTTAAATGGCCAAGAACATGAAGAACGACTATAAAGAGTGTGTGTTTTTCACACAGTGAAATGTAGTATTTTTTTTGTTTTTTAAGTTTTTAGAATAGCTTATTTATTGCCTTTTCAGCTTATTTCAGTTGTAACTCAGCTTATTGTACTTTCTTTTTAAGTCTTGTAAAAGTTTTTAAGTATTAGTTAAATTTAAAGTTTTATGTTGAATTCTGTTTTTAAGATTTATGCAACTTACCATTTTAAAAGTGTTTGATAAGCTTTATTAATCTCTTTTACTTGTTATTTAAGCTGTTTTCACTTAAGTTATATAAACTTTTCCATAGTTTATATGGCTTAAGTATTTTTTACCAAAAGTCACTCAAAAGCTAATTTAGAAGATATGCCGGATTTGGAAGGGCTTATAGGGTTATACTAGCTTGTTTTCAAACAAGCTAGAGCTTGTAGACAAAGCTCTAAATAGCCTTTATGCCCTTGTTTAAGCAAAGGGCTTTGTAAGTTCTCATTTTCCATTTTATAGCCTCTTTACTGTTTTGCTTATTTTAAGTGCTTATTACTGCTTATTTTCTGCTTTTCTTTGCTTATCTATGCTTATATGTTTATAGCTTATTTATGCTTACTTGTTGTTTAGATATCAATTGCTTATGTTTTTCATTAAAACTGTTGGTTATAGCTTAATACTGCTTAATATGCTTGCTTATTCAAAAGTGCTTATCCTCTATCGAAAATTGCTTAATATTGCTTAATATTGATTATTGGTTATCTGTTTTTAAATAACTTATCTTATAATTTAAATCAAGCTTAAATTAAATTTTGAAAACTTAAAGGGGTGTTTGGGTTAAGAAGGTAAAATGGGTCAAAAATGGTTTTAAATTGTTTTTGTGTCATTAAGCCAACTTTAACAATCTCCTTTAAGCTGTTTTAATATGTTTTAATAAGTTTTTAAAGTTTAAAAATAAGTTTAAAGGTATTTTCTATAAGTTTTCTAAATCTAAGGTCTTGGAACATTTTCAAACTGCTTATTTTCCAATTCTTGCTTAAAGAGAGTTTTAAGGTTTTGGTCATGGTCCATTTTGTGTTAAAATGCAGTAGTAAAAGAATTGGTTAAGTGTGAATTTGCCTTGTGGTTTTTATACTCAAAATCTGTCAACTCTTGTTTTAGCTTTAAAAGTTTTAAAAAGTCATTTTTCAATCTTAAATTTATTCAAGTAAATGTTAGTTTTAAGCTTTGAAATTTCTTGCACAAGTAGTTAGTAGTATAAACTTAATGTTTTTAAGCTTTTTGTGGTTTTAAAATAGCTTTTACTAGCTTATTATTGGGCCTGCAAGTAGCATATCTGTCTTTTGGAATCAAAATACATCAGTTTGAGTCAGTCAATTTCAAAGGCCTTTTTCAGCTTATTCTCTTAACCATTTTGCTTAATTTTTGTTTTCCTAAATTCTTTGAGTCCTAGTCTTTACTTGTTTTCACTTTTTAGCCTTTTTCCATGTGCTTAATAGTCTTATTTTTAGCTTAAAAGTTTGGTGCATAAGTCCTTTTTAAACTGTCATATTATATGTCTCCTGTCCTAATGCTTTTAAGTCCTTTCTAGCTTATTTTACTTGCTTATTTATAGTCCCTAGTGCTTATTAGGTATAGGGCTTCATTGGTTTTTAGCTTATTAATTTTCATGTTTGCTTATTAAGTCTAAATAAGCCAAACAGTTTAGCCCTTATAGTCACTTAGTTAAAAAAGTAAACTATCTTTTGGTTTTAGCTTATTTCTAGCTTATTTTTGAGTTTTGTAAAAAGTGTTTTTTTTAAGTTTTTTAGTTCAGCTTATTTTATAAGTTTTTTTTAAAAAAAATTATTTTCAAAAAGAGAGGCCACGGGGGTCGAACCTGTGACCTCTCCTTTATAGCACAAGCACCTTTACACACACACCACACAACCAACTGTCCTGGGGTCTTTTTCAATCATAACTTGTATTATTTTTTATTTATACTCTTTTTAGCCTTTTAGCCTTAACAACTTATTATGCTTATTTCCTGCTTATTTAAATAAGATGTTTAGCTCATTTTATTTTTCCTAGGATTAGCTTGCTTCAAAGTACTTTTCACAATTTTTTCAGAATTTTCCAAATTAGTTTAGTATTTTTAATTATTTTTTTAGATTAAAACCGTTTTTAATTCATAATAAATAAAATAAAAGTCAGAAAAATATAATTCTTTTTTTTTAATTTTCTTTTGTCATTTAGGACTGTTAAAAATTAAATTTGCATTGGTGGGGTTAAAATTGTAGAATTTAGGTTTTTAAGTCGCGTTTTTAATTCCCGTTAACGTTTTTTCGTTTAAGTCCTTAATTGCTTTCGTTTTAGTTTTCCTTTACTCGTTTTTGCATGTTATTAGTAGAATTAGAAACCAAATCAAATCTTGAATCATTCAAACACGCGATCACGAGCTTAAACTCGATTCTTAATTCACGCCTCGTCGGGAAACGACCCGGGAAGGCTTTTTAGGGTTTTACTTTGGATAAAAGTAATTTTCTTTTAAAAAAAAGCCTCTTGGAATACTTACTCTCACTATTTAATTGATATTTTGGGAATTATCCCTATATATATTTATATTATATATTTATTATATATTATATTTATATATATATTAAAGGGTATAATTTTAAGAGATCAATCCCGAGGTTGTCAAGTTTTCGTAATCCAAGTAATGGAAAAGAAGTCAGACGAGAAAAGACTAGAAGATATCCCAGTAGTTAGGGAAGTCCCAGAAGTTTTTCCTGAAGATCTACCTGGCCTTCCTCCCGTTCGCCAAGTAGAATTACAAATCGACTTAATTCCAGGAGCGGCACCAGTAGCTCGTGCACCTTACAGATTGGCTCCTTCAGAAATGCAGGAACTATCTAATCAACTTCAAGAGTTAGCAGACCGAGGTTTTATCCGACCAATACGTCCACCCGTGAGGGAGCTCCTGTCCTTTTATTTTTCAAAAAGAAAGATGACGGATCTTTTCAGAATGTGTATCGATTACCCTACGGAAGGTATTTGAATAAACTATACCTGTAAAGAATCGTTACCATTACCCAGGAATCGATGACATACTTTGAACCAACATCAAGGTTTATCGAAGTGTCTACTCGGATATATATGGAATTAAGATCAGAGCTATCCACAACGTCAGAGTGCGTGATGACGATATTTCCCTAATACTGCCTTCAGAACAAGATACAAACCACTATGAATTTTAAGAGTGATGCCAATTGTGATTAAACTAACCACTCTGCTGTAGTCATATATCTCATAACCGTGTGTGTAAAACCATACATGGTACAAATTCGTAAAAGTATTCATCCGATGATATACCTCATCTACATCTCGTTAATCAAAAAAGTAGACAGCGCAAATCATCTAATAAAATCTCTATAATTACTTCAAGAAAGAGAAGTGTATGCCTTGTTCTGCCAAAGTGTGAAATTTCAGGATTTCGTATCGTTCAATTTATTGGAGCACTAATTGAAAGTTAAGGACTTCATGTTTGACGCCCTTGCCAAGATTGAAAGCATTTAAGAATTGGACATCTCCTACTATCACCCATAAAAAAGATACGTCATTCTTAAGGACTAAGCCTGGTTATTATCATAGATTAAATCAAAGATTTCTCTGAAAGATTGCAAAGTCATTGACTGAATTAACCCTAGAAAAACAAGAAGTATATCTGCGGAGGATAACAATACCTCGATCGGCTTTTCAACTACTAAAAGTAGGAAGCTTTTGTGAAGCACCAATCTTAGCATTTACCAAAAGGAAATGAACGATTTTTGTTGTTTAACAGAGATGCAACCATCAAGGTCTGGGAGCTGGTGTATATCAAAGAGAGAAGGTTATATTCATGTATGGCTATACCGACAACTTAATCCTAATAGAAGAAAACTATACACAAAGAACCATATGATTCTATCATATGTTGTTCTCATCATTCAGGTCAAACCTCGTACATATTATGTAACAATCCGTATTTTTGATCAATGAACGACGTCATTAAATTCACTATTTATTTTTTTTCTCTCGTGCGCGTTTACTTTAATTCTCATCACATAATTAAATCGCGTAAGCTAAAAATTTTCACTTAACGAATAAAACAAGAGAAATATGATTTTTATACACTATTTCCTGACATGAATAGTGTTGGTTCGTTTTTAATAAAACTTTTGGCGAAACATTCTTAGAATCATTTATATAATATTTATATGAGTTTTAAATTTATAAATATTATTTTACGAGACGATTGACCCACTTAAACGATAACATTTTACCAACGATAGAAACATTATTTTATTTTTTTTGAAAGTAATAATCAACTTTTTTATATTTTATTTTTATTGGTTACGTAAAAAGTTTACGTTTCGCAATTAAATACATTTAGGTATACCCGAAACCACCCAAATTTATCTACGCTTCAACAAATACTCATTTTTATTTTCAATGCTCAAGGTTTTATACAACTTAACCCATGGTTTTTATTTGTGTCGTCCCACCTTAAATGAACCAACCAAGACATTTAAATTTGCAAGTATACACTTCTAAATTAATATACACTTTACACTTTGCTACACATTTTATACAAAATGCAAGTAATACTTACACTTATAACCAAGATATTTTAGCTAGCCACTTTACTTCCATAATTTTATGGGATGATATGCACTTTAAGAAACATAGAAACACAAGTATTAATAACCTAGCAATGTACATCTTTAGTTAGTAAGACCTAGTAAGACTTGACCACCTTTTTCCTTAAGACCCTCAACATGTTATTAGACCATTTCATGAGCTCTTTGACTAGTCATATAATATATAAGGACTTCACTAAGTGTAAAACACATAGATAACATATTACTTGGTGAAAATCAAACAAAAACTCTCCTCCCTCCTCCTCTCTAGCTCACGGCAACCACAACACCAACACCAAATCCATACCAAATTTTACTTATCACATTTACACACATTCCTACTATATATCTAAGATGTTCTTAGGTGTTTAGGTTGGTTTAAGCTTTACAAGACAAGAAAGTTCAAGATATAAGTTCTTAAGAAAGTTAGGGTTTTCATCTCATATTTCAAGCCAAGGGTTTAAATCACAAGGGTGTGATTTATTTCTCATTCACCACTCATCATTACTACGGTTATCTAAAACCCTTTATGTCTTTACATTTATCATTTTATGTGTTTATGTGTTCTATTTAGCAATATCACCATTTAGGGTTTTAAACATGTTAAAGGGATTCTTACTTGTGATTATGATTTTTAACACTTTTTCATATGAACTTGTGATCTTGGAATATATAATATATATGACATAAGTATATTATGAGTTATAAAGGAATTGTGGTAATTATTTAGTTGAAAAGTATAGAAAGTAAGTTATAAAAACAAAGTTATACGAGTGTACCTATTTATTTCAATGGGACTGTTTTGGGTCGACTTTTGAAACAGCCATATTATGTATTAGAAAGATAGTACACCTCATGACGTTTCCAAATATGTAGAGAACTTGAAAAACCGCCTTATAATGAAAAAGATACGATAAAAATACGATTTACGTTAATACCGGGTGTTATAAAACTATTTTTATAAAAATTACTATTCATGACAGAAACTTTTATATTTTTAAACTTCATAAATCAATAAAACTTTCAATTACGAGAACATGCTCGAAAGAATCGCTAAAAACGGAACTATAACGAATAAAATACGACGTTTACGGGTTTTACGATAACGAGAACGATAAAAATAAATTAGGGTCTGGTGTGAATAGTAAAAGTTACTGTTCACCGGAAGGTCAAAAGTTCAAAAATGTAAATTTATGATAACTTGTCTTAATACGAAAGCGTAGGCATAAGAAACGTTAAAATCGGGCTTAAAACGCGAAAGTTATGCTAGTTTTACTAAAACAGTAATTATAAACGTTTTAACTTATTAAACACAATTTTACCAAAACAATTAGATGGTGATTGAGCTATATAGACCTATATGTGGTATTAGTTTATCAAAGTACTATATTACTAGGGAGTTTCATAATGAGGCCTCTTCGGGGTGGCGTATCGACGAGTTGTTGGATTTACGATTTAAAGTGTCCTAGCTCCTCATACGTTCACTACATGACCTCTTAATTATGATAGCCCGAACGATAGTATGATGAGCTATACGACCTATAAATAATCAAAGTGTTTAGTACTTATACGACCTATATTGTATTAGGTTGCATTCGATCGTAAGCGTGACACATTTTCTATTGTGAATACTTGTTGATTACTGACTCGCGCAAACTTAACCCTCTTTATATATAGATAAATTTAAACAAATATAAATACAGCAAAGGATCAGAATCCGCGAGACCAATGAAACCGGAAGCAGTATAAAGTGTTCCCGGGTCGTTATGTCCCAACGAGGCTAGA
>BQNB010072395.1:1081-32453 GCA_026074375.1 Tanacetum coccineum
CTTAAAGAACTCGGTTTTCTTCACATTCGATAACTATTTTTTTCTTAAATATACAAAATGAGTCACGATTAAACTCTTGTAACCTTGTTAAATCATAAATTATTGGGACCTAAATTTACTCCGATATTTTAAATCGAATGTGCTTTTTTTTTCAAACGTCTCTTTTGAGGTCGTTTACTGTGACTTGTACTTTATACCTTAAAGTAGCACCCCAAAGTGGTATTCCGCTGCGTTGTGATTTTATGGGGGTGTTACATAACCCGAAATTGTAGAACAACTACTGCTACTAGGAATAAACGAACTCCCACTTGTTATGAGTGTGGAGGTTTGGGACACTTCAAATGTGTGGACATGTACTAGAAAGGAAAAGCTTATGAAGACTCTAGCGCCATGATGTCTAACATCAACACCTAAGGAGAGACCCTCCCGTATTACCTAGTGGACTCTAAGCGGAAACCTTATCAGACTTTAATTCCGATAGGAATTTGTGTTGTACTTTCTTTTGAACCTCGTTGAACATTAGATTCCTTATTTACTCTTGCAAACTACTCTCACGAATATCACGAAATCATAACGCTATTTTGATGAAAATGAGCAATGCATCGTTAGTCCTCAATTATACATGGCCTGGTCAACTATGTATAATTCAGGAAGGACCATGCCATGCTAAGAGTAGTCACCTTAAAACTTCTTGTCAAGAAACAATTTTCCTGATAATCCTAATAACTAAGTAAACTCTTACACCATCTTACAATGAAGTCGACGTCATCTTATACCAAATCCTAAGCCAAGAAGGTGTGCGTATTCATAAAACACGTTTACTTTTGGAAATCGAATTAGTAACCATAGCAACTAATCAGCCCTTCACTCCATCTTACTATAAAGTTGGCATCATCTTATACCAAATCCTAAGCCGAGAAGCCGAGACACATCACTAGTCGCCCTAGGACAATTCGCTATCAAATTTGCTCGCCATTAGAGAATTTACTAAATCACCCATTCAACATCGACTTAATGCCGTAGAATTTGGCAGTTTCGATGTCATAATTAGTATGGATTGGTTGGCGAGACACCAGGCCGTCATTGTTTGTGACGAAAAGATCGTTCTGTTCCATTCGGAAATGAAATGTTGATTATTCATAGTAACGGAAGCAACCGCACAAACAAGTCTTAATTGAACACCATCTCGTGCACCGAAATACAGAAGTACATGCTAAAAGGATATCAGGTCTTTTTGGCACATGTTCTGTAAAGGAGACTGAAGACAAGTCGAAGGAGAAACGACTTGAGGATGTACTGACAGTTTGAGACTTTTCCTGAAGTATTTCTAGAGGACTTGTCGGGTCTTCCTCTGACTCAACAAGTGGAATTTCAAATCGATCTGGTTCCTGGTGCTGCATCTGTAGCACGGACGCCTTATCGATTAGCGCCATCTGGAATGAAAAAAGTTATCGGAGCAACTGCAGGAACTATCCGAAAAAGGCTTTATAAGACCCAGTTCCTCACCTTGGGGATCTCCAGTCTTGTTTGTCAAGAAGAATGATGGGTCATTTCAAATGTGCATTGACTATCGGGAACTGAACAAGCTGACGGTGAAGAATCGTTACCTACTCCCAAGGATCGACGATTTGTTTGATCAACTACGAGGATCCAGTGTTTATTCTAAGATAGACATGCGATCAGGTTATCATCAGCTTCAAGTACAGGAAGAGGATACTCCAAAAATGGCATTCAGAACTTGGTATGGTCATTACGAGTTCCAAGTTATGCCATTTGGTTTGACGAACGCACCGGCGATATTTATGGATCTCATGAATAGGGTGTCAAAGTCATACTGGATAAGTTTGTGATCGTCTTTAATTAACGATATATTAATTATTCAAAGAATAAGAAAGGAACACTGTAACATCCGAAATTTTCGAAATTTTGAAATGACGATTTCAATCTTTGACTTTTAGGGTCTGGCTTGACTTATAAGAACGATCATCTAAATCACGTTTTCACGACTCGGACTCTAAAGCAATTTGATGTGGAATGACATTCCTGACAACTTTTTAGTTTTGACCGAGACCCGAAAACAGTCAGAAGGTGACTGAAATGCCCTCGCAAGATTTTAGAATCAAGAACGAGTACCGGCACAAAAATAATTAAATTTGTTTTGTTATTTAATTATCAGTATTTATTTAATAAAAATATAAATAAATAATTCATCTTTTGATAGAAAAGCGTTGTGATAACGACAAATGCCGAGCTTTAAATCCATTCAATTGCGGACGACGTAACACGGTTTTCAACAAACGGAGTAACAGATATTTTATTTAATGTTATAAAATATTTATGAAATATTATCAAATAAATACTCATTTTTATCGGAAAAATGATTTGAAAAACAATAGCGCGAGTTTCGCGACTCGAATCATCCGTTAAGTCGTCCAAACGAGTCCCGAACCACTTTTATCAAAACTATATAAAGAAAGTTACAAAATGAACCCTCAACTATATTAAACTTATCACTTCATATTAAAGTTTTAATATAAATATAAAATTTTTATATCTTTTTTTTCATTTCATCTTTTAAACACACACACACAAATATACACACTCTCTCTCTCCCCTAATGTTTCCGGCGAACCCCCCCACCACCGCCGCCGCCGGAAAACTTTTCCGGCGAAGTATTCCAGCCAAGACCAAAAACGATCCTCATCGTCGGATCTAACCGATCCCCACTACCACGCGCCTCCACGCGACCTCCCCACCACCACTAGCCCACTACCGTCACTTCACCACCTCCACCCCTTCATCATCATCTTGTCACCACCATCATTTTCATCGACACACCACGAGGGTGTCTGTTTCGGTGGTATAGCAGCAGAAGTGTTCGTTTGGTTTTATAGAAAAACCAAAAGGGTGCGGGTGGGTTTATATCACCAAAAAGGGTGCGTTTTGATTGTTATAGAAATCAACTAGGGGGCGGTTGGCTGTTTATAAATGGAAACGGGGGCGTTTGGGTTAGTAAGAATTTACAAAGGGGAGTTTGGTTTGGCTGTCACGCACACCTCAAGGGTGCGTTCAGTCTTGTCTCAGGCACCATAAGGATGCGTTCGGATTGGTTTTTCAAACACCAAAGGGTGCGTTTGATTTGGTTATAGCACCAGTAAGGGTGCGGTTGATTGTGTAACATAGTTAGGATGCGTTTAGGTTGTTATAACACCTTAAGGGTGCTATGGTATTTGATGTTCACAGAGCCGGGATAGTGTTTGATGTTTCATAGCCACCCCAATGTGTGCGTTGGGTTTAACGCGCACCACGAGTGCGGTTGTTTAACAAACCACTAGCCATGGGTATGGCCGTCTGTTTGGGCCCTATCACCACAATGTTGTCGGTTAGTTTTGCAACAAATGGGGCGTTTGGCTGGCTGTGTACAGCAAGTGGGTGTTTGGTTCTGTAGTAAAGCCCCAAGGGGTTTTGTTTCTGGAAACACCCATAAGGGTGTGTTGGGTTCAGTCCGTTATGGGTGCGTTTGGGTTGGCTGCGAAACATCCATGGTGAAATTTGGTTTTTAAATAAAACATCACAAGGGCGTTTGGATCTGTGTTTATGCATAAAGGGTGAGTCTGGTTTGGTTGTGATATCGCAAAGGGGCGTTTTGGTTGGCAGAAAACACATGAGGGGGTGTATGTTTGGTTATGTAAGTTGGAGCAGGTTGGTTCTAGTAAAACAACAAGGGTTCGTTTCGTTTTATATACACATTGACTAATAAATAATAACACGAACTTTATAAATTATAAGAATCGATTAAATTTGGATAATAGTTAAATAACGATACATATATTATTGGAAAAATTACACGATCGTCCCCATTGGTTTACCCAAAATCATTTGTTTCGTCCTATTTGATTTTAATATTACACTGATGTACCCAAATATTCCAACTAATTACACACAGATAGGTCCCTATTATTCAAAAAATAGAGACCTAACTGTGTAAATTATGTTTGGTTTATTGAAATTTGTTACACGGATAGTCCCTGATTTTCCAAAATAGGAACATCATGAAACAGTTTGATTAAATAGGGACCATCATGTAATTAAAATCAAAAAGGGACGAAACAAGATTTTCTGGTAAACCGACAGGGAACGATCGTGTAATTTTTCCTAATATTATTTAGTCTTCGCCGAATTATATAATATTGATCACACGATGAGATTCAACCGATTGATTGAAAAATGATTAAATTATATAAATTAAAGATTGTTAATTTGTAACATTTTGATAACCGGATAAACAAACGGAAACTATACTTTTACAATTGGGATAACTATTTTAGGCAAACCGTCAAAGAAATAGTATACTAGATTATAAAAGATTATTTTATATTTTATAATTGTCGACTGGAAATTTACATCATAACCTTTGTGAAAACTTTAAAGACATAATGTGCCCGATTATAACTTTAAAACGAAAGCTAACTATTATGCTAAGATTATTAAATATTAAAGTGTGATATCTAAAAACGTGATCGAATCATTTTGTTTAATCATTACTCACGTTTCTCAAATAAAATTTGCAAAGTATTATATATTTCAAATTATTCTTTTGATTGTTGGTCTTATTATATAATTCATCATACGAATTATATAATTTCTTATTTTTCATATGTAATATATACGAGATATATTACATACTCTGCTATATGATTCATAGTATGAATTACATATGCTTTTTAATTTATTTATTTTAACACCACCAAACCTGATACAACTTAAATCTAAATCTTTTACAACGTGTACCACGGTTGAAGTGCTCATACATGAATAAACCAAGTACATTCGATCATAGGCTAGTGGTTCTTAGGGCCGTTAAGATAAGACCGCAACTATTAGACCGAGCCTTTCAGTTTCCGTTTCGTCTTGTACTCAATGAGTACATTATCCCCGCCAATCGTTTCTTCATTACGATGTAAAGTTTATAGCCCCTCTTTCACTGCCTTGTCATTTACTTTATAAAACACGGGGGAGAATACATGCTAAATACAACTTATTTTACATATAGCACCCATTACAACCCGATTACTTGATTTATACACATTTTTTTTCTACTTTATACCAAATCCTAAGCTGAGAAGCCGAGACACATCACTAGTCGCCCTAAGAAAATTTGCTATCGAATTTGCTCGCCATTAGAGAATTTACTAAATCACCCATTCAACATCGACTTAATGCTATATAATTTGGCAGTTTCAACGTCATAATTAGTATGGATTGGTTGGCGAGACACCAGGCCGTCATTGTTTGTGACGAAAAGATCATTCATGTTCCATTCGGAAACGAAATGTTGATTATTCGTAGTAACGGAAGCAACCGCGTAAACGAGTCTTGATTGAACACCATCTCGTGCACCAAAATACAAAAGTACATGCTAAAAGGATGTCAGGTCTTTTTGGCACATGTTACTACAAAGGATACTGAAGACAAGTCGAAGGAAAAACGACTTAAGGATGTACCGATAGTTCAAGATTTTTCTTGAAGTATTTCCAGAGGACTTTCCGGGTCTTCCTCCGACTCAACAAGTGGAATTTCAAATCGATCTGGTACCTGGTGCTGCATCTGTAGCACGGGCGCCGTATCGATTAGCGCCATCCGGAGTGAAAAAGTTGTCGGAGCAACTGCAGGAACTATCCGACAAAGGTTTATAAGACCCAGTTCCTTACCTTGGGGAGCTCCAGTCTTGTTTGTCAAGAATAAGGATGGGTCATTTCGAATGCGCATTGACTATCGGGAACTAAACAAGCTGACGGTGAAGAATCGTTACCCACTCCCAAGGATCGACGATTTGTTTGATCAACTACGAGGATCCAGTGTTTATTCTAAGATAGACCTACGATCAGGTTATCACCAGCTTCAAGAACGAGAAGAGGATACTCCAAAAAAATGGCATTCGGAACTCGGTATGGTCATTATGAGTTCCAAGTTATGCCATTTGGTTTGACGAACGCACAAGCGATATTTATGGATCTCATGAATAGGGTGTGCAAATCATACTTGGATAAGTTTGTGATCGTCTTATTAACGATATATTAATTTATTCAAAAAACAAGAAGGAACACGAAGAAAATCTTAAGGCAATTTTAGAATTGCTTAAGAAGGAGGAATTGTATGCCAAATTTTCTAAGTGTGATTCTTGGATTCCCAAAAATATAGTTCCTCGGTCACGTGATTGATAGTCAAGGCATTCACGTAGACCCCGCCAAGATCGAATCCATAAAAGATCGGGCATCTCCTAAGACACCGACGGAGATTCGTCAATTGTTAGGTCTTGTCGGTTATTATCGAAAATTCATCGAAGGATTTTTGGGGATTTCCAAGTCGATGACCAAGCTTACTCAGAAAGGCGTTAAGTTCAATTGGGGAGACAAGCAGGAAGCTGCCTTCCAGTTATTAAAGCAGAAGTTTTGCAGTACGCCAATTCTGGATTTACCTGAAGGAAACAAAGATTTCGTAGTCTATTGCGATGCTTCGCATAAGGGATTGGGTGTTGTATTAATGCAAAGAGAGAAAGTAATTTCTTATGCATCGCGCCAATTAGAAATTCATGAGAAAAACTATACGACTAATGATTTGGAACTTGGATCGGTAATGTTTGCTCTAAATATTTAGAGGCACTACTTGTACGGAACCAGGTGTACGGTGTTCGTTGGACTACAAGAGTTTACAACACATTCTTAATCAGAAAAAGGTTGAACATGAAGCAACGTTGTAACACCCCCATTTTCATATATCTCAGCAGAAGGGTCCTTTGGGGTGCTATGTATTAATATAACAACTCAAGCATAGAAAACGACTCGAAAAGAGACGTTTTAGAATACATTCATTCGAATAAAAGTTTACATCATAGGTCCCAAATCATTTCATAATTCATACAACATTTTTGAAATATTCCTCGAATGACATTTATTTAATAGGCCTTCAAAACATTTGGTTTTTCCATAAGCATTAACCAAAATCTCCATCGCCGAATTACCTTCAAGGACCTGAGATAAAACATGCTAAAACGTCAACAATAATGTTGAGTGAATCCATAGAGTTTATATATATAAAAACCATAAAAATATGTTGGGGTTCCCAACATCTAATCTCCGAACACAAGTATCATTTCTCAATATTCATCAGGATATAACGATGTGGCCAAACAAAGTTATATCGGGGGATTATTTATAAGCCTCATGACATTGAACGTTACCATCTAATTATGTTGGGGTTCCCAACAAGGTATGCCCACTATACACCCTCGCTATGAGTGCATATTATTCTCTATACAACGCATCCGTTGTGTCATATTCCCGACACTTGACGATAGCCAGTCGTCACGGATTGGAGGTGGCAGCCTCCAAATAGTACTATTCCATGTATAAGCGTATGCCATCTACCGGCAATTAACAATTCATGATTTCCGCGGGTCTTTTATCTAGCGAGTTAAGCTAACTTATAATAATCCAGGCAACTAGCATACAATCTCCCTTGTGTTCTATTTTAAAAACAAGCATGTTATCTCCCTCGCGGGTTTATAAAACAATTAAAGTGTAAAAATGCGAGGCTATGAACTCACTTAGTGATGTCGGACGAGAATATCGATGAATAAGAACTTCGGGCGTAAGCGCGTAGATCAACCGAGACCTATACAAATTGTAACGGGTCTTAGGTTTCTAGTCGATAAAAATAAATGATAATTCATAAATTAAATAAGTATATGTATACATGTAGTTTATATGATGATCATGCTCTTGAAATATAATTATTTCACACTTAAAGTTTTCTAGGTTTTTAACTTGTTTTTATTAGCCATTTTACTAGTATTGTCCAAATTGGTCCAAAAAGCCCAATAGGCCCATTAAGCGAGACCATTAAGTTATTAGGTTGATATTATTAAACCAAGACCAGGTCTTAGCCCATTAATTAAGCCCAAGTGGGTTGGGCTTAAAGCCAAGTTCAATATGTCTATTTTAATACATTGGGCCTAGTGGCCCAATTAGGCCTTATGACCCATTTAAGCTTGTAAATGAGTCTTATTATAAATTTTCGGGTTCTCGAGGTTGGAACATATTTATTATCAGTAAGTTAACATTTAAAAACTCCCAAGAAGTGGGTCCTACCACCTCGGGTTTTAGTGGTAAAAACGTTTTATTAATTATAGTGTTTGTGTAGACGTAAAATTTTATATACGTTTAGGTTTACAAAAATAGTCGTATTTTAATAACCGTAAATGATATAATTGAAAACCTTACATCCTTAGTTTCATAATTAAGTATATATTACAGATCGAATGTTACTTTTATATTTATTTTAAGTATACATATACTTATGATCAAATCACTACACAAAGGTTAAGTTACAAATTCGGACTGAAACCTCACTTTCACTATTTTTGATGCCATTTACAAACCATAATGAATTGGTTGACCATCCAACTGGTTCAGAACCTACATGATTTTATCTAGGTCTCATAGTTTTAACTTTTTAACCAACTCAGTATGTAAGTATGACGTTTTGTGTCATTTGTATAGCAAGGTCAGAATCAACTAGTTTTAGTATTTTGTCCATAACTTACTCAATTTTTACATTCCAATGGGGATCCAATTTGCTACATGATCACAAGACATTTGTCTACAACTTAGAGTATTCAAATCAACTCTCAAAGTTACTCAAAATTCCAAAACTTACTGTTAACATCAGCCCATAATTTTTAATGATTTCTAGCTAGTTTCAATAGTTGATTAAGCCATTTTTAATCTAAATTTATGCATGCATGGACAATTTCACCTCTTGATCATCATATATCATACATTTACATATAAATTAAGGAAATTATAAATACAATAATAATGAAAACAAGTAGAGTTTTACCCTAAATAAATGATGAGAATGATCAATTGATCAAAAAAACAATATAACCCTTCTACTCCAACTTTGATCTTCACCCAAATTATTTTAGATCACCATTTTCATTACCCAAAAACTTGATAAAAACTTGTTTAACTTCAGCCCATATAAGTTTAAAACCTTCTTATAACTCCTTTAGATCATCTTCAAAATACAAGGGTTATACTAGGTGTTCATGTTCACTAGTGTTCTTCATTGTTTGATCTTCAAAATTAAGAATGTGTGTGTGTTTCTTGGCGTCAAAGGGTGAGAGGAGAAGAGAAAAATGCATATTTTCTTTGTTAAAGTGTGGCTTGTGTGTGTATTTTTGGTCAAAATGAGCTTATGTATGTGTAGAAGTGAAATGCCAAGTGTTAGCTTGAAATGTGAGGTTGGATGACACATGGGGGTCAATTGTGGATCCCTTCCACTTTTGATCCCCCTTAGGTTAATGGGAAGAGTTTTAGCTAAATCTTGTATAAATTTTAAGATAGGTGGGTAGTTTTGAGGCTAACGGGTATAAGCGAAAAATATTCCGAGAGTTAAGGCGGAACCACGAAGTGAAAATGAACCAAGTAAAAATAGTTTTACAAAAATCGGGATACTGTTCTGAAAATTTTAAATTACGTACGGTACAAGACGAATAATAATTATAAACATTGCTCGTAAAGATTTTTACGTAAAATACAAAAAATGCGCGTAACATGAAAAATAAAAACGATCACATCTCAATATGAAATGAAAATTTATTTAAATACTCGAGAATAAAATAACGACGCAATTTGACAGATTATCACACTAATTCAATATAATTATTGTTGATCGATTTATTACTAACTAAGGATCACAAACAGGTCGTTTATTGTAGCATGATTGATATTCCAGTTGGCAGCAGACTGAAGCTTTTGATTCATGAGTGCTAGATTAAGGCGTATTCAATTCGATGAAACCCTAATTTTGGTTTCTATTAAGGTAGCAAGAGCACAAGATTGGAGCCTAAACAATTAGCAGCAGGTGTACTTTGAGGTTTGATGTTAATAGCTCTTAAACCCTAATCGATGTTAAATGGATATTTGAAATTCATTAGAGCTACTGCTTAGGGTTTGAATATGACGATTAAGTCTACTGGTTGAACAAAGTAACTCTATTTGATGATATAAAGCTAGAAAGTTACAACTGCTTGAAGTAGTTTATGTTGCTAGGTTCCGACTATAACTTGATGTTGACAGGTATGAATCGAATTCTTTAGTACTGAGTCGTGATAGTTAATTGATGGCTTATTGAAAAGGAGCTTACTATGAATTACGAATTCATAAGTTAATATTGTCAACATATACTTTGTCTATGGAAGGTTCGTGTTATTGTTTGAAATTCAAGTTTATGCTGCTCGTTGATTTGATTAATACTACTTGAATTCAAAGTTGTTGTTAGTACTGCTTTGAGTAATTGTTATAGTGAAGATAATAAAGAAAAACCTTGTTATGATATCAATGTTCTTATGCTATTTCCGCTATGCATATACTTTATGTTCATTGTTATCATTATCCTAGATTAGTTCTAATTAAACTAGAGCTATAAACGATCCAAAAACTATCACGTGTTTTAGTTCTATCAGGTGGTATCATTATCGTTACTACTGCCAAGGGAAAGTTTATACTGAAAGCTGATTTTAAGTATTGCTCATGAAGTTTATTACAGCCTCGACTTAATAGTTTCAACTGCCAGCTTTGCCCGATATCAGACAGAACACACAGACGGATCTCGGACAGAATAGAAAAACCAAGTTTGATTAATTTTGGTTTTTATTCTTTGGTTTTCAGATTGGGATTTATTTTAAATGTTCTTAAATGTTTAATGGCTTCGTTTTGGATTTCTTGGATTAATTGATTACAGAGAAGATTGTTTATTGCCTATTTGAAGTTGAAGTGAAATTGTTTGGGTTCGTGTTCTTATTATACCTTTTAGCAGGAGGTAACTTGTTCGTGCTTACAATGTTGTGACGAAGACTTGTCAAATCTAGCAAATGTGTGTGATTTCCAAACTTATGGTGCTCAATGCGCACATTTGCTATCACTTTGGTTATGTGTCTCATAGAAGATGAGGATTTTTTCAAGAGGTTGCGATCTACTTATACTTTGGTCTTGGTATGAGTTTGACATCACATGGATAATACAAGATATAAGGCACATGTTTGGTATTATTCTATTCAGAATCAAGTTCGTAATACTTAGTTTTCTTCATCAGTAATAATTACTTAGAGACTACAGAATTGAAGATTCATGAAATGGTTAACCGTTAATTACAAGCTTCACGATAAGTCTCCAAGATTACGCACAAGTGAGCGGAAAGGCTTAGCGAGCCGCAATGACTTCTTAGCAAGTAGCTATCACCTTTCCTTATACTCACCTTATAGTTTGTAAACTCGAAGGTCCGTCGTACCTCGCAAGTAACTCACGATTAGTTTTGTTGTTTATTGGAATGGTTTAAGATAGATAGCTAGTATCCAAATATGTTTATTTTATTTTTGTATTTTAACTAATTCGATAGGAATCGAATTAATGAACGTTTTGTATTTATATACAAAAAATAGCAAAGTAACTTCCAAAAAGGAAGGGTCTTCAAAACTCTACTTCAACGAATATCCTCCAAAAATCTGTATCACTGACTTCCCGGCATCGCGGCGGCCAAAATTTGGTATGCGTTTATGTAACATAGTCAAATATAATTAAAATTATTAATCCCCGTGAACAATTCTTTCAAATTACTTCACAACAGAAAATAAAAGGATAAAAAACACACACTTAAGAAAACACAATAAGTAATATTTTTTAACGGAAGTATTTCTTCTCGGTCGTATCCCTACGAAGTCGTGAATTGAGATTCGAAAATTTCGGATTCGAGTCAGAATGGAATAAAGATTTTTGAATATATGAATTACACTACGAATAATAGCACAATTAATCTATAGAAAACTATTAAAAGAATTAAAATCAATTAACTGAAGCGCCGAAATATTAAATACAACGCAAATTAAAAACGGGAGCTAAAACTGAAATTTAAAATTCTAAGGGCACTACTTTTAACAATATTATACCTAAAATCCACAAATTTAAAAAGAAAATTTTAGGGAAAAAGAATTAGAATTTTTTAAAAACTAGGTTTTGAATTTTTTTTATGAAATGTGTACTAAAGAAAAATGAATACTAAAAATTCACTTTTTCTAAAAATTAACACTAAAATTCTATTTTTATTTTTCAAAAATACTAGAATGAAAAAGAAAATTATTACAAAAAGAATTAGATTTTTTCAACTATTTTTCTATTTTCTATGAATTTTTTAAGAAAAAGAAATTACTAAAAATCTATTTTAATTCCTAGAAAATACAAATTTAACTGGAAAAATAAAGAAAAATGGTTTTTGACTACTAAAATGGTGCAGAAAACTAATGGAATAAAAATGCCCAAATTTTATAAACCAATTGAACCCTAATTTTTCTAATTAAAAACTAAACCCTAATTTTATTAAACTAAAATTAAAAATATGAAAACTATTTTATTATTCCTAAAAGACTAGGGTAGAAAATGTAAAGGATGAAAGTAAAGGGTAGGCGGGAAAAGTAATGGAAATTTACACTCTAGTTAAAACAGACAACCTTAGACTATTGAAAAAGTACAAAACATTCCCTACGATTTAGCTTATTTTTGGCTTATTTAAAAAGTGAAAATTAGCAAAAGCTTAAAACTACAAAGTTAAACCTGAGCTTCTATACTACACTTTAACAAAAGCACTTTGACATTTTATCAACTAGATAAGCTAAAAAATAAGCATTTAAAACTGTGTTACAGTAACTATGGATTTGCTTTGAAAATCTAACTTTTCTAAACTATAGCTTATTTCTTGCTTATTACTTAATAAAAATAAGAACTAAAAGAAACTGAATGAAGCTTAAGATGTGTACTAGAGATATCTAAAAAGAAATGAACTAAAAGGAAACAAGATTAACTAGAAATTTACTCTTAAAAAGCTAAAGTTCAGGCTAATTATTGATATTAAGCTAATCTTAATAAGCTAACTAGCTTAAAACTAAATCTTAGAAACTGAAATTTTAGAAATAAGCTATTCTATGAACTTTGAATAAACCTAGATAAAAGGATTTTGATAAAAACAACTAGAACTTAGAGATCAAAAGGAATAAGCTAGAAATCTAAATTGCTACTAACACCACTTTTGCAAGAACATTTAAACTAGTCTAAAGCTGAGAAATGAAAATTAAGAGATTATTTATATAAAGCTAATGTAATACTACTAAAATGCTTAATTCTAACTTCTATCTCCTAATTTCAAATGCTAAAGAGAAGCTAGAAAATGGTGAGCAACAACAGTATTAACTGAATTAATACTGCTATTGCTGATATACTTGACCAAAGGGTTAAATGCAGGCTAAGTTTCTTAGAGTGAGAACTTATAAACCACTCACTAAATGCATTTAAGTATACACTTATCAAATTTAAACTCTAACATGCTTGTGAAACACTTAACTCTAGAACTACTTTTCACTAAAACTGTCCTGGTGCTAGGATCAACTTTTTGAGCTTTAAATCTTTAAATTCTACAAACTAACTTGCAAAACCTGTTTAAAACTTGAACATGTTGACAAACTCAACTATGTAAAATACTTTGACAGGAAAATGTTGACTTTTAAGGTCAAATTCACCTTAACCCAAACACTAGTTTATTCAAAACTGTCTAAACTAATTTTTACTTAAAATATCTTTTAAAGCTAAAACTGTTAAAACCTTATATCTACTCAGTATTAAACTCACCTAATTAAACTATTTAAGCACTAAAAACCAAAGCTTATTAAAAGGAATAAGCTAGTTACTCAGCTAGGCTTATCCTACTATGTAACAGACTTAAAGGCAATGAGAACTTAATGGATTCTAGCTACAATCAACTAAAAAATATTTGAATATCTAAACTATCTAAACAACTTTGAACAGGATTAAGCACAAGATTACAAAGGAATAAGCTACATGAATTAAGCTAAATGTATGCTAAAATCAAATTTATAAAGCTAAACCTGTGAACTTGTAGTCTCTGACCTTAGCCACTCTTGTTGAGTGAGTGGCTCTAAATTTCAGAACCTAATTGGCACCTTGCCTCTAGACCATTAAGCTATAAGCTCAATAAGCTGAAAATTGCTTATTACTCCATAAGCTTCCAAAATTCAGTTTAATTGAACTCAAATGAACAATATTGAACAATAATAGACAAAAACAGTATTTAAAAAGCCATTTACCAAATTTGAACAACTTTAGAACAAGAGAAAACAAAATAAGCTAAATTGAGCTTATTTGACCAAAGTTTGACTTTTTTCACAAATGTATGACTTTGAAGAAAACTGAATAGGAAAGCTTGTAAAAATGAAGAGAGCTTATGAGAAGCTTAAACAACAGAAATGAAACTAATATAAGAGCTTTGAATTACAATGGAGAAAGTTTGACTTTATTTGACTTTTAACGAAAATACAATTACAAGGAATTTTAGAGACAAGTAAAGTAAATGACTGAAAGTAAAGTAAAGTAAAAGTAAAAGTTACAAATGTTGAACTATCTAGCACTATTTATAGAGCTGAATGAGAGCTAAGACTTGAGGAAGAAATAATCTTGGCCGTTGGATGATATGGATGATGTGTTCGCACCAATTGGAGGCTGCCACGTCATAAGAATGACGTGGAGATGGTAAAATACGAGGTGGGGTTGTGGTTAAGCAAGACGGGAAAGAGTTTGGGAAGTTGGGTTATATTCGAGTTTTGGCGGGAAAAGTTGTTATAGGTGGTTAGGGAGAAACGTACACCGCGTTTTGTGTTTGAATCTTTGGGATAATTGCAAAAGTAGTCCCTTTGTTTCTCTTTCAAAAGTATAGTGTAAAATAAGTTTGGAGGTTGTCAATTCTGGCCCTTGTAGTGTAGTAAACATGAAATGGGCTTTGGTATTGGGCTCATTTTTGGGCTTTTGTTATCCAAATGGTGTAGAAAGGCCCAAAGGGTAATTTAGTAATTTTGCATCATCTTCAAAGGGTATAATGGTCTTTTATTTCTGTAGAAATATTTTTATTACATTCGTTTTTATTTTTCGTGTCTCGTACTATTTTTTTACTTTTTACGAAAAACGACTACAAATCGTACCTTTTAAAATATCAGACTTTGATAATACCCGCATTTACAAAATGTGGGATAAGTTTTTAAACTTATCCCATTAAAAACACACCCATGTGGGGGCGGCACAAGAAGAACCACATGGTTCAACCATGTGTCAATACTTTTCTTCCAAAATGCATGTAATGCATGCATAAGTTTTATAAAGAGCTAGCACCACACTCCATCTCATTTTATTCAAAAAAAAACTTCATCTCCTCTCTTGTTTCCCTCCTCCTTGCCGTCCCATTAAGCCACCACAAACACCCATTCCATAAAATTTTGAAGATCAATTAATAAGAACACTAGTGAATATGACTACCAAGTATGTTTCTTGTATTTTGGGAGTGATTTAAAGGGTTTTCAAGAAGGATTTTGTACACTTTAGGGGCTGAAGTTAATTGGGTTTTATAAAAGCTATTTGGTTAGAGAAAATGATGGTCAAAGTGTTTTTGGAGTAAAGACTAAGCTTGGATTTGAAGTCTACATCAAGTCTTGTTGTTATTGTTGATCATTTGATCATCATCATCATTTTCTTGTGGTAAAACTTTATAAGTTTTGTTATCATTATATTTTTGATTTCATTTTATGTATGTACATGTATGATATATGATGATCAAGAGGTGAAAAGGTTCATGCATGCATAGATCTAGGTAAGAAATGACTAAATCAATTATTAAAACTTGCTAGAAATCAATGAAAATTTAGGGCTGTTGTTAACAGCAAGTTCTGGACTTTTGGGTTGCCTTAATGGTTGATTTGATTTACCTAGGTTGTAGATAATTGAGTTATGAACATATGGCTAATTGGATACTCAATGGAAAGTAATAATTGAATGAGTTATGACCATTTTACCAAAAGCCATCAGTTCTGACCTTGCTATACAGATGGCACAAAACGTCATACTTACGTACTGAGTTGGCTAAAAACCTAAATCTATGAGACCTAGATAAAATCATGTAGGTTCTGTACCAATTAGATGATCAACCAATTCATTATGGTTTGTAAATGGCATCAAAAATGGTGAAAGTGAGTTTTCAGTCCGAATTTGCAACTTGACCTTTGTGTAGTGATTTGATCATAAGTATATGTATACTTAAAATAAGTATAAAAGTAACTTTGGATCTGTAATATATACTTAAATATGAAACTAAGGATGTAAAGTTTTCAATTATATCATTTACGGTTATTAAAATACGACTATTTTTGTAAACCTAAACGTATATAAAATTTTACGTCTACACGAACACTATAATTAATAAAACGTTTTTACCACTAAAACCCGAGGTGGTAGGACCCACTTCTTGGGAGTTTTTAAAAGATAACTTACTGATAATAAACATGTCCCGACCTCGAGAACCCGAAAATTTATAATAAGACTCATTTACAAGCTTAAATGGGCCATAAGGCCTAATTGGGCCACTAGGCCCAATGTATTAAAATAGACATTTTGGACTTGGCTTTAAGCCCAACCCACTTGGGCTTAATTAATGGGCTAAGACCTGGTCTTGGGTTAATAATATCAACCTAATAACTTAATGGGCTTGCTTAATGGGCCTATTGGGCTTTTTGGACCAATTTGGACAATACTAGTAAAATGGCTAATAAAGACAAGTTAAAAACTTAGAAAACTTTAAGTGTGAAATAATTATATTTCAAGAGCATGATCATCATATAAACTACATGTATACATATACTTATTTAATTTATGAATTATCATTTATTTTTATCGACTAGAAACCTAAGGCTCGTTACAATTTGTATAGGTCTCGGTTGATCTACGCCCTTACGCCCGAAGTTCTTATTCATCGATATTCTCTTCCGACATCACTAAGTGAGTTCATAGCCTCACATTTTTACACTTTAATTATTTTATAAACCCGAGAGGGAGATAACATGCTTGTTTTTAAAAATAGAACACAAGGGAGATTGTATGCTAGTTGCCTAGATTATTATAAGTTAGCTTAACTCGCTAGATAAAAGACCCGCGGAAATCATGAATTGTTAATTGCCGGTAGATGGCATACGCTTATACATATAATAGTACTATTTGGAGGCTGCCACCTCCAATCCGTGACGACTGGCTATCGTCAAGTGTCGGGAATATGACACAACGGATGCGTTGTATAGAGAATAATATGCACTCATAGCGAGGGTGTATAGTGGGCATACCTTGTTGGGAACCCCAACATAATTAAATGGTAACGTTCAATCTCATGAGACTTATAAATAATCTCCTGATATAACTTTGTTTGGCCACGACGTTATATCCTGATGAATATTGAGAAATGATACTTGTGTTCGGAGATTAGATGTTAGGAACCCCAACATATTTTTATGGTTTTTATATATAAACTGTATGGATTCACTCAACATTATTGTTGACGTTTTAGCATGTTTTATCCCAGGTCCTTGAAGGTAATTCGGCGATGGAGATTTTAGTTAATGCTTATGGAAAAACCAAATGTTTTGAAGGCCCATTAAATAAATGTCATTCGAAGAATATTTCAAAAATGTTGTATGAATTATGAAACAATTTGGGACCTATGATGTAAACTTTTATTCGAATGAATGTATTTAAAAACGTCTCTTTTCGAGTCGTTTTCTATGCTTAAGTTGTTATATTATGACGTAGCATCCCAAATGACCCTTCCGCCGAGATATATGAAAATGGGGGTGTTACATCTTAGGTATTTAAAGATTCTTTTAATAGCATGAAGGTGATTTTCAGTAGGCTTTGCCTGATACCAGGCACACATGCATACAACAAACGTTAGGTCTGGTCTACTGGCTATAAGATACATAAGGGTGACAACCATTCCACGGTAGTGTGTAGGGTCCACGGCTTTCCCTTGTGGATCTTCATCCAGTTTGGATTTCTCCACCATGGGAGTATCTATGGGGTTACTAGATTCCATACCATACTTTTTTTAAAGATTCAAGAGCATATTTTGACTGGTTTATAAAGATGCCTCTGGGATTCTAAAAAATTTATAATCCAAGAAAGAATGAAATTTTTCCCATCATCGACATTTTAAACTTAGAACATGTTATTTTTGAAAATTCGTCACAGAGTTCAGGTGTGGTAGAAGTAAAGATAATGTCATCGACATAGATTTGTACTAGGAGGATGTCATTGCCTTTTCTTCTAATGAACAGTATGGGATCCATGGTACCCTTGGAGAAATCTTGAGTGAGTAGAAAGTTTGACAATAGATCGTACCACGCACGCGGAGCTTGTTTCAACCCATAAAGAGCATTCTTAAGCTTGTATACATGATTCGGATTGTCTTGATCCACGAACCCATCCGGCTGGCTAACATAAACTTCTTCACGCAGAATACCATTCAGAAATGTCGTCTTCACGTCCATTTGATAGACGATCATATTCTTGTAAGCGGAAAAAGCGAGGAATATTCTGATAGCTTCAATTCTAGCCACCGGAGCAAAAGATTCCTCAAAATCAATTCCCTCTTCTTGACGGTAACCACGAGCAACCAATTGATCCTTGTTCTTTAGAATTCCTCCCAATTCATCAAGTTTCACCTTGTAGATCCATTTTAAAGTAATGACCATCACTTTATCAGGACGAGGAATGAGTTCCCAGACTTCAAGACACGTTCAAATTTGTTAAGCTCCTCTTGCATTGCTTCAATCCAGCATGCTTGAGTTAATGCGTCTTTGTAGTTCTTATGTTCAACTGATGTGAGAAAGGCATCATAGTAACAGAATAATTCTTGTTCATAAAGTTGTAGTCGTGTGGAAACAGGTCTTTGGAGTTCACCGATAATGTTTTATATGGGATGATCCTTGGTCCATTTGTTAACATGTTTTGAGTAGGGAGTAGCAGTGTGCACAACAGTAGGAATAACATCCGAAGAAGAAGATGCTTCAGAATCGTGTTCAGGGATCAGAATACCAAAGAATGGATCGTTATTCATGTGTCCAACATCAAGATCGTGATCGTCTTCTTTAACATTATTAGAGATGACAGGGGATTGAGTTTCGGTTGTAGATTGAGAATTAGTGGCAGAGGGTGTATCTTGATCAACAGTAGTTGAGGAAGGAGAACCGGTTGAATCAACTGGTTCTGGAGAAACTACTTTAACTATTGGAGCAATGACTTCAAGAGCTGGTAGATCAACATTTGGTGGAGGAGTGTGTAATTTGTCAAATAGTGGTTGAAACAAAATATCCAAGTCAGATCTCAAAGGTGGTACAAACGGTGTTGAAGGAGGAGGGTTTGGAACGAGTCCTGAACTGATTGTTGCAGAAGTCATTTCATGAAGTGCGGGTTCGAAACTGCTGTGTTCAGAAGCCATTGCAGTCAGCTCATCAAAGTCTACATGAATTGTTTCAATGATTCGTCTGGTACGTCGGTTGTAAATTCAAAATGCTTTCTTTGTGGGTGCATAACCAATGAAAATACCAATATCAGCTTTCGGTTGTAACTTACCCAAGTTCTCGCTATCGTTTGTCGGATAACAAAGTGCACCAAATACATGGAAAAATGATAAGTCGGGAGGTTTGTCATGTAAAAGCTCATATGGTGTTTTGCCGTGACGAAGACGTACGATGGAACGATTTTAGGTGTAACATGCGGTAGCAACTGCTTCTGCCCATAAGAATAACGGAGCTTTTGCATAAATCAACATTGTGTGGGCAGCTTCAATTAGCGTACGATTACGTCTTTCAACGACACCATTTTGCTATGGAGAGCGAGCAACAGATGTTTCATGAGAGATGCCAATCTTCTCATAATATTCACGTAAAGTTTGATTAACAAATTCAGTTCCATTATCTGTTCTGATTCTTCGGACAGTCACTTTAAGCCGCACTTGGATCATCTTGAGAAACTTGATTATGAAATCTAGAGCTTCATCTTTTGACCTTAAGAACTTAACCCATGTGAATCGTGAGTAATCATCAACAATGACGAGGATGTACTTCTTTCCATTAACACTTGCGACACGCATTGGTCCACAAAGATCCATGTGCAAAAGATAGAGTTTTTCTTGGTTGGTGTCTTCAGATTTAGGTTTGTGGGGTTTCTTCTTGCTTTTACCCATTGCACAAGCAGAACACAAATGGTCCTTTTCAAATTTAAGCTTAGGGAGACCACGAACAAGACCGTGTCTAGCTAAATGGTTGATTGCACCAAAGTTCAGATGAGACAGACGTCGGTGCCATAGCCAGGACTTAGTCTTTAAGGCCTTTGACAAGAGACATATAGGAGAGGACGCCATCATATCTCCAAGAGACAGAGTATACAGATTGTTGCCTCGAGATCCAGTCAAGAGATCAACACCTTCTAAATTACGAATGAAGCAAGTGTGTTGACAAAAAACAACTTCAAGGTTTGAATCACAAAATTACCTAACGAAGAATAAGTTGTGTCTAAGTCCTTCCACGTAGTAAACCCTTGATATCGTAACATTCCCAATTTGTTAATCACCATAACCCAATATCTTTGCAACGTGATTATTTCCGAATTTGACTATACCCAAAAACTTATTGACGAAATTGGTGAGCTGAGAGCAATCTCTGGTCATATGCTTGGAGCAGCCGGAGTCCAAATACCAAAGAACAATTTGGACAACCTGCATTCAACAAGAGAGGAAGATGGAACATCAGAAACTATGGATCCCCAAGATTGACTGGGTTCCTTTTTGTTAGCAGATACATATTTAATAACCTTAGATTTGCTAATAGGACCATTAATTTTAGATTTCCTAGGTTTCCGTGAGTAAACCAATGTTACGACAGGTTTAGGTGTTTCATTATCTAGAGCAGATGGTATCCTACGGGGCACTTCAGTAGTTGTGGTAATCCTAGTTAAAGGGCACGCATTTCCTACTATAGTGAAGGTCCAACCAGTAGGTCTCCAGATATATCCAATGTTGGTAAACACCTTTCCTGTTGGTTTCCAAATTTTTTTCTTTGAATTTTTAACAGATTTAGATTTAACATGAGCATTCACATTATTGATAAAATCAAGAACACACAAATCATGATTATCAAAAAGCATGCAACCATTACACTTAACACATTTAAGTTTAGAATTCGCATTAAGCTTGGAATGCTGCACATTAGCAGTTCAATTAGGTGCAACAACACAATCTTTATTTTTCAAACTAGATTTAACTTTCCTAGGATAGGCTTCTACTTTATTCTTCTGAGTACTACTTGGTGTTTGCTGAATCTTATCTTTCTTTGTATTGCCTGAAGGCTGTGATCCGCTAGCACTAGTAGACGGTTTTACTCCTGTAGAAGACAACATAGGTTTGTTAGAAACTAGGTTTGATGTAGAGGTTGTTTTTGTGATTGTGTTTCCTGAGGATGTGACGGGCTCAGTGAATCTAACTCTTTTGTCCTTGTTCTTTGGGGTCACAGCCACTAATTTTCCATCAGTATTGTTGACACTCGGGCAGGTTTTACTGATGTGTGTAAGCAACTCCTGAATTAGTTTAGCATACCTACAGGCAGATTCTAAGGAATGATCTAGTAGATATTTTGATTTAACATGTTCAACTAGATCCTTAAGAACTGTAGCTTCTTCTTGAGTGTGCTTAATATAGGCAGAGTGAGCTGTCTTTTTATTCAACAATTTAGGGGTTATTGGTTCCACATCAATCTTAAGCATCTCTGGATCAATAGTGTGTGTCGTAACAACATTATCAACTAGAGCTTTACATTTAAGTTTCCTTAAGTCCTCCTTGAGAGCTGTAATTTCCAAATTTTTTTCCTGAAGACTAGCATTTAATCAGAGATTTCCACAGACTTTAGATTGACTTGATTAATTAAATCATCACATTGTTCTTTTGATCGAATACGTGCTGGTTTAATCGAGTCATAAAGTTGCTTATAGGTCTGTTTCAAATGCTCATTCTCAGCAATAAGCTTTGACACCCTATGATCCAATTCAATATTAATTGTTTCAATCTCCTCTAAGTCCTTTTTAATCTTATCCTCATTCATTTTTCCACACAGAGATTTAATTCTCTCTTTCAACTTTTTAATGACCGTGTCTTTCTCTTAGGACTGAGCTTTCATTTCATTTAATTTAAACAATTGATCAAAACTTGGAGCACCTTGATTTGAAATACAATTGTCCCTTTGAAAAATTTCCTGATTATGTTGATTATCAACTTCTAAAGAGATGCAATGTTTTTCAAGAGTGGTAAAACTTTTGAACAGTTTATTGTAAATCTCTTTTTCAACGAAATCCTTCTTGTTGAGAAGCTCAGTCTCAAGTTTGAGACACTTTTCACATTCATGCACATTTACAGAAGCAATATTCACATATGAGTTCACAAGTTTGTTCACAATATCTTTGCTTATTACTTGTTCCAAAAGTTGTTCGTTTTCGTTCAAAACTTGATTCATTTTAACTTCAAATGTTTTAGACTCTAAACGATGTTGTTCCATAGCCTGTTCCATTTGATGAAAGACATTTTGGACTTCAGAAAGTTCATCAACCAAATATTGATTGAATGTGTTAAATAAGTCCTTTTGAGCTTTTACAAATGGAATTATTTCATCCCTAAAACAAGATTTTGTATGTTCTAACCCCCACGAGCCCTTAGTGATAGCTGTGGGTGTGGTTCTTTCTTTGACAACCACGTCAAAACCAGCAAGATGGTGTTTAAGTTTCTTCAAACTCGTATTCACCATGCTGACTTTAGGAAGTTCTTTCGGAACCTCAACTTTGGTGGGTATACTAGAAAGATTGGGTTCTAGAGAATTCACTGAATTCTAAGACCAAAATGCTTGTTCAGCAGATAATTCAGTTTGTGGAACAAATCATGTTTCAAAATCTTTATAAAGTTGGCTAAGAACAACATAATCGACTCGTGTAGTATTTACTTTATTTTCTAACATTATAGGATCCTTTTGTTTTAAAAGCATTTTTAAATGACTCTCTTTAGCAAGAAACAAGGTCTCTTCGGAGTCAGGAATCACAATGGCATTAGTTTTCTTAATAACATTACCCATATAAAGCTTTGGTTCCAACTGCTGAGCTTTCTTTAGATATAAAGGATTTTGAAAACCTAGAGCTTGTTTAGTGGTATGATCATAGAAAAACTGAGGTTTCGTCAACATGTGAACAGTTTGTGCGGATTGATCTCTTTTAAAAACAATATTATCTAGCTGTTTAATCCTCTTTTCTAAAGCAATCTCTCTATCTATGTTCTTAGATTCTTCTTTCTTAAAATCATCTTTGAGAAGAGAAACTGTTTGAATTAAAGATTCTTATTCTTTTAAACGTTCAGAAAGAGTTTGTTTAATACGATCAATCTCTATAGACTGTGCACTTGAATCTAAAACGTTATCATTACTCCTTAAATCAACATTTTGTCCTTCTTTCAACACTTTAACTTGTTCCTTATATCTTTCAAGCTCAGTAGTTAACGTATCATTGACACTTTTATTTTTTAGATTTATCTTGGTACAATTAACTACTTGGGATTTCAGTTGTTCAATCACAGATAATATCAATGCATCTTGTTGTGTAGAGGAGTTAGAATTCTGAATAGCTGCCTATTGTAATTCAATCACAAACTGAGAATAAGGAATGATATTGCTATCACTGGTTATTTTAGTCTCTGAATGGTTCACAACATTCGACTGTTTAGAAGACAGCATCACCTGCACAGCTTGATTAATCATATTATTATTCGCATTATCATGATTATGTACCTCAGCAAGAGCATCTGAACCATAATGAGATAAATTCTCCATGAGAGCAACATTGGCAGAATTGAGTTTATCACAGTCAGAGTCATATGCATCTAGATTATTAGCTTGATAAGCAGCATTGTGAGTGATGACAGTCTGAGTGGCTTGAGCTTCTAGAATTCCTGGATCTGCTAAAAATGTGAGTTCCTCTTCATGTAGAATTTGTCCACTTGCTTGAGCTTGAACCAACAACACTTCATCTTTAAACCATGAATCATCCCGTTTCCTCCTTGGTTTAGTGCATTGTTTGGACATATGTCCGTACCCTTTGCAGTTGTAACAAGTAACAATCCTCTGTTTCCCCGAGTTACTCCTACTTGCTCCTGGAGTGAAAGTTCTTGTAGTACCTGCAGCATAAGAAATTTGTCTCCCTTAAACTGGTTTTACGGTTACTCTTCCATCATTAATGGTAGCTTGTTGTCTTGGGTTTGACAAGTTCCTCATCTAGTTGTTGGTAGTAGGATAGCGGGAAGTGACTACAGCAAACAAGAATGACATCACATGATTGATAGCATCAATTGGATCATCACCATGCTTAAAAACTGGAATAGTTAGACCTGAGTCTAATTGGGAAAATTCAGATTGTTGGTTGACTGTGGGAGAGTATTCTATTTGAGGGATGGATGATGATGGAGAATAAACGTTGTGGTGAACTGAGGTTTGATAATTGTTGGGAGGATAAGTGATTGAATGAGGTGTTGATGATTGATTGACTGAATATTGTTGAAATTCAAAAGGTGATCCATACTGTGAAGTTTGATATGGTGAAACAAATTGTTGATGTTGAGAATTCAGGTAAGAGTGCTGATGAGATTGATAAGGAGACTGTGTCATTTGGTGAGATGCAACTAAAGCAAGAGGATCGGAGTTGCGTTCATGCATCAATCGAACTTCATTTGCATGTCGTTCATGTTGTTCCAAGTAAGCATGAATCTGATCAACATTAGTAGTATGCAAATCTTTGACCAACTTAACATCAGTAACGAATTTGCTCCATTCAGCAGGAAGAGTATTCAGAAACTTGGTATTGACTTGAAATTGCTCCAGTGGCATCTTGTAAATATTCATATCATTGAGTAGCAGAGTGAATCTCAAGTAGTACTCGTGTAACGACTCTCCTTTCTTGTATGTAAACTTATCAAATTCATCGTACAGCTTACACTCTCGTTCTTGCTTCGTTAACGACGTTCCTTGCATGAGCAGTTTGATTTTCTCCCAAATATCCTTGGCTACACGATGTTGACTAACAAGAGCATAAATTTCAGTTGGAAGGCCTTGTAGAATGATGTTTATTGCTTTGATGTCACAATCAGCTTGAATGGTTTCTGCGGGAGTTAATTCAGTATATTCCTTTGGTCTGGTTACACCATCCACTGTAATTGTTGGCCAAACAAGTGGACCTTTTTCAACAGAAGCAAGAATCATTCTACCATGAGGTCTATTCATCATATAAAGTTCCATTCCTTATGAGCCTTTCTTCAAAAGAAACTCATTATAACCTTACATTTTACTGTTTGGTGAAAGATCAATCAAGCTTAAAACATTGATTACCTTTTAAGGACTGCATCTTCTCATTCATATTTCTAAGATATTTATCAAATTCAAGATGTGATAATTCATCTTATTAGTTAGCCGGTTTATTATGACCCTTTAACTAATATTCCTCAGCATTGATATAAAAATGTCACTCCATTGATGAGACATCCTTACGGATTTATGAATGAGAGTTACATTATACTTTGGTTCGACATTTTCATGCTTAACTTTAGTATGACATCAGCAAGTGAATTCAGAATGTTATGTATTTTGTTTATGAATATCTTCAAGATCTATAGATGCTCTCACTTACTTTTGTAAGTAAAGATAATTATCTAAATACTAAGTATTTAAGCAACAATAAATTATTTTTAACTGGGACAAACAAAATACATTTTACAGTTCTCATCTCTAGCTTGTTAATGATATGCTTCATAAGATATTACAAATTTCAAAACTTTAATTAAGACATAATGGGATTCATCCTTAATCTATAAATAGATAATGTCCTGAATACCTTCTAGGTTGGAACTATATTGAGTGTATCCATGACACCCGCAAATTTCTAACCTTGATAGATTTAGGAGGTAGAGCAATTATAATTATCATAAATAAAACAATACGAATATAGTTTGTTTCAACACATTAGACATACCATGATAGTGTGGTATTCTATGAGTATTGGAATTGTGAGACTCCATCAGAATTCCTTAGATAACTTAATTCTCTTTGGATCAAATACTTGACAATTGGGTCAAGCCAAATTTGAATACACAGTATTTAACAACCAAGTGCATGCTTTAATGTATGTTTCTTGAATAAGTATATTAACTCCATGTTCATGTGTTCACAAGAAGACATAACAATTTTACTACTTACTTTATGTTATAAGTCATTGATTAATTCAAGGACTTTATAATTACGTCTTAACAAGTCAACATAATTATACTATCTAAAGTAATCATGAACGCAAACTCTTGAGTTCAATGGTAATTTCAAGTTAATTTCATACTTCATAATCATGATTATATAATTAACCATAATTATTTTGACTAAATCATATAGTCAATAAGTTGAAGTATCTTTATATTATATTTTGACTTTTAAATGTAATAGGGCAACAAACATCTTGTGTGTTTAGGTCCTAGTAGATTTATTAGTTTTCTTACCTTGCTGTCAAGAGAAACCAATTAATCATATTGATGTATGTTGTTCCTTGCACACACTTAGGATTTCTCCCACTTGTGTACGGGACAACATTATCTAAAGTGGACAAACCATACGACAAGCGTTCGATTGTTTAATCAATATGATAGTGTCATAGATATTTCAAGTAGATTTTGAACCATAATGTTTAATAAGGAATTATGGATTATTATTCTATAGATAACGTTTCTGAAAGCATCATCGAAAAGGCAACATGTTATCTTATAAAATAAAATGAAATTTTTCTTAAAACATAGTCGTTCATATTCGGAAAGTAATGAATTATTTCAAAGCAAGCTAGAAATAATATGGGTAACTAACAAGGAATTGAATCTTGTAGCTCCCACTGAAATCGACAACCTCACACGAATGTAATTTCAGTTATAAAATGCAAAGCTCCCACTGGATTTGTCAACATTGTAAGTGTTACATCACCAGTAGAAAGCAAATAGCGATTTATTTACTTTTCTACTCTCTTAGAATGCCTACAAGTATCAATGTACTTAGGTATTGTACAAAGTATATGAAGTTCTACTTATGTAGATGAGGGACTAGCCATCATGTATTCATTAACTATTTAGCATGCAATTCCTCCTTTATTTTCTGCATAGCCACAAGGGTATTTAGCACTTAAGGAATAATGTGAGTCCAAGAAAATTTACCTAGAAGACTTGCTAGCAATTTTCTTTACTCATTGCGGTTTAAACTCATACATCGTGACAAGTGCAAGATGTCATTATTTGGTAGCTATAGACACAATGTTCTCTAGTTACACACAATATTTTATCTTTCCAAGATTTCAGAACCGGAAAAGGGCAATGAAAAATTGAAAGTGAGTTTAAATATAATCGAGGAAAGATTCAATTATAGCCCTATCTTATTCTTGTCAATCAATGAGAAGAGATAAGAGTAATCTCACTCTTTTTGCCAGAAAAGAGACTATGTTTGTATTCTATGAGAAAACAAACGTTCGTTTACGAATTATGTTGCAATAACACAATAGAACATAGAAAGTTCAATTTAGTATTTTCGATAATTAAATTCTTAAAAGAATTAACTACCCAATTAATTACTAATAAGACTAAGATCCAACTTGTCCTCCCACTTATTACCAGAGGTCTGACCAGTGAGTAAACAAGTAGGGCAAGAGGTAAGCGACAAGCGTTAATTGCATTGTTAATGCAACTCTTAGATTTATGAGAAGCATGACTTTAGTAACTCATATAGTAAGGTCATGTACATGTTTTGTCTCATCTTATGCCTAGGGTCCGAGGTCTGACCAGGTAACTCGATTTAAGTCGACCAAAAGAGAACGTGCAAAAATTAATAAAGCTCTGACCAATGGAAAAAATTTGTCATGGGTTAGAAAGACCCTGAGGTCTGACCAGAGACGACAATCCAAATGCACGTGTTCTTCATTTGGCTGGCATAGACTTAAAACTTCACATAGTGGTATACACATAAATGTGACAAAATCGTGTACAAGAAGCATGCAAAACATCTTGTAGCACAAAGTTAAAAAAACAGTTTGTTAACCTTTGTGGTATAAACATCATTTTGTCAAATGTTCTCGGTAGCTCCATTTTGGACGCACAAAGAAGCGGAGAAACAGGTCAGCGCGAAGCTTATTAAAAACCTGACTTCTTTTGGGGAGCCGTAGCTAAACCCGCCTTAAACTTCTCTTGTATTATGTTCAACAATGGGTGAGTCGTACTTCCAATTGACTAATGATGCTATTGTATGTTAAGAAACCTCTTTTGTTAACATTAGTTTTATAGTTGTCAATATGGTGGGATTACAAATTGATCAAACCCTATATTGTACTCCTACATGCGTCCAAAGACACAAGTAATTCCAATAATTCCCTCATATGCCGAAGCATGTAGTGGGGCGGGAGAAAATTAAAGATCAATTTAACCTCATATTGCGCATATAAAAACTAAAATTACACATGAAATCAAATTTCATAGTTTTAATGTCCGTATTAAATTTGTCCAAAACCCCCCGTTTCGCAAATAAAACATAACTGGTCACAAGGAGTATGCTTACGTGTGTAATACTAGACATGTTCAATCCAAATTTCTCTATAAGTATTTAGCCCGTTTTAGAGTTTCATAAAGTCTATTTGCAAATATTGAGCATCACATGGCATATCACATATAAGCAATTAAAACAGACAGAAAATTGGAGTAAAATTGAAGACAAACTCTTATATTGAAAACAGTAATCATATAATGCCTCGAGTTCTCAAAAGAGTCTTCCCCAATTGGAGAACCATAAGACTCTCACTAGGTTTTCTGCTAAAGTACCTAGATCACCACATCTATCATATAGCATGATTGCGTGAGTCTTAAGGCCGGGATAAATCAAGAATAGAATAACATGGCAACTTAATTAACCTTTGATTTTAATCTATTCTCTTTTTATCAAGTTACATTAAAGTTGATTCTAGGTGTTTATTCATTATTTATGACAAGGATTGCATATCATTGCCATAATTTTCCAATAAAACAATAAATAAAACAGATTTCATGCAGCCCTAGCGTGTTTAATTATGTGTGTAACCCATAAAACACCAAAAGAGTTGGCTCGTGATGCCATTGTTGGGATTTAATAAATTGTTAACCATTAATAACCACGAGTACGCAGCGGATATAGATCATGTTTGGTTCATATAGTTAACACACAATAAATAAACAAAAGGTAACAGAAAACTAACCCCTGAAGTCAACAGCAAATGTTAATGAAACAAAGTGACTAAATTGTCACCTCTACGAGTGCTCACACAAACACGTCCAACGAATGTGCCCGGATGCTAGTCCAAACTCATGTATAACCCAAACAACAATTGTAAACCAACCAACAACTGAAATCGATCACCAAAAGTCCCTAAACCTCTTGTACCGAAAATCAGATTGCTAGAATAAGAGTAGTACCGAATTCGGTGCTACAGTACCACCAAAATTCATCAAACAAACTCTAAACCCGTTTCTTTCGGTTGTCACGCTTGAGAACTAATAAACCAAAGCTTATACACTTCCTTGATCAGACCTGGGATCGAATCACAAGAGAATAAACCTTAAAAGGTTAACCGAAATTGAACAAGGTGTATAAAGGTGGACCGAATTACAAAGAACCCTAAGGAGAGGTTTTGTATTCGGCTGAGAAGTGGAAAGGAAGACTCGAAACAATATTTAGAGAGTATTTGTGATGTGTATCTGTCGTGTATGTGCCTTAGGGTGAGGAGTATATATAGTTTCCAAAATACCAAACATGATAAGTATAGGAAACAAATATTTACCCTTATCACAACACTTCAATCCTTATCACAATACTTCCTTCCTTCTTATCTTTACATCCAATGAACCTAGACATCTCTCTAGATCCTTCCATATGGTCGGCTACCATTTAGACAGCCATAGGCTCTTGTCTTTGTCGTATTTGGTCATTTGGTTTATTTCAGAAACGTACGTGAAGTAACAAACGCACTCTAAATGTTTTAACGTGTGTGCCCTCCAATAGGCTCACACATTTCTAGTTGTAATGCGCTAATCTAACTACCACATTCCAACAGAAAAGGAGTAGGTCACTAAGGTGAGTTTATCAGCTAAAGCGATACCCGTGTGTGGAGGTGAGAAGAAAGAAAAGTTTGAAATTCTTTTTTGTAAGACCCAGTTTTTATCAACATAGTGCGTTGTCAAACTCAAATAACTATAGTCCAAGCATCAGAAGTTAAACATATTCTACTAGGACAAGAAAGTAACTCATCATGAAGTCTCTTACTTTCAACTCCATGCATCTTTAGCATATCAGCGTATGTAGTGTTCCTAGTAATATGAGTGACATCAGGTTCTACGTATTTAAAGACATCCATGTCTAAATGGCAAACCATGTCTAACTACTGCATGCAACAATTCCCTAAATAGGGGTGTAAACGAGACGAGACAACTCGCGAGTTATTCGAGATCGACTCGTAAACTACTCGAAATCGACTCGATCTAAACGAGTCGAGCTCGAGCTACTCGAGTATTTTTTCGAGTCGAGTTCAAGATCCAAAATACTCGGCTCATAAAGCTCGCGAGCCTTATCGAGCTTTAATTAAATTACACTTTTACCCTTTTATATACATAAATCGAGTCGAGTCGAGCTTGATATGCCGAGTATTTATCGAGTTCGAGCATGATATGTGGATATAATCGAGCTCGAGTCGAGTTTCGAGCTCGAGTTTATATGACGAGTCGAGCTCGAGCTCGAAATAAAAAGCTCGGCCGAGTTCAAGTCAAGTTTCGAGCTCGAGTTTTTGTATTCGAGTCGAGCTCGAGCTTGGCAGTACTCGGCTCGGCTCGTTTACACCCCTATCTAAACTTACCCCGGTAAACATTTGAGTTTCTAGCTCCTATAACACCCCTGCTAGAACTAATCATATGTTGCATTTTTTACACTTATAAACTACTGGTTGGGCTTTTAAGGATCTTGTTCAATCAAGACAAAATAATCCCAAACCTCGGAGATAAGTTTTCTTTTCCATTTTTTTAGCCTCGAGGTACTTGCAACGCCTTCTGATTGAGTTGGCTTTCCTATTTCCTCAACTGAATCATCACTTTCATCATCGATATTCATCGGGTGTGCATCACCGTTATCCATTTTCTAGCTAAAAAAAGACAAGAAACACAAAATGTTAAATTAGTTTTTTTCATTTTTTTTCACCTACGTATACAAAAAGTCAACAAGATCCATAGATAATTTACATGTTATTTCATTATTGCATGCATATGTAAC